>JAUDYJ010000015.1:11526845-11824345 GCA_030761175.1 Masticophis lateralis
TATACACATCTAGCTGCAATGACCTCTCCTGGTTTTTCCCTTAAAATTTGCAGAAGTTAATATGTTTCTTCCCTCCCCAAGACCAAGCCAACTTGACCCTACCTAGGTTCACATTTCAACTAGAACCAGCCAAGCAAACCCTACGTTAGGTTGAGTAACCAAGTTAACAGAACTCAGGTGGAAGGGAAAGAATGAAAGGAAGGGGAGCCAAATTCGCATTCGTAGATTAAGAATGTAGAATCTTTTTTTTTAAAAAAAAAAGATAAAATAGAAGGGGGAAAAAATAGAAGGGGAGAAGGAACCGAGAGGGATTCAATTCATGGATTAAGATGAAGACGCTCTCTAACTAAACTCTCTCTAACTAAACTGCTTCTTTGTAGACGTCTGCACTACTTTTTACTTTATTGATTAGTCCTTGGGCCATATCAAAGTGCAGAGTTCCAGACACAAATTATTACTAAAATCTGATTAAAAACAATTTAAAATGGAATTGGATAAAATACAATTTAAAAAACAATGGCTACCAACCTGCCTTCCATGGAGGACCTGTATACTGTCCAAGTCAAAAAGAGGGCTGTGAAAATATTTACAGACCCCTCGCATCCTGGACATCAACTGTTTCAACTCCTACCCTCAAAACGATGCTATAGAGCACTGCACACCAGAATAACTAGACACAATGACAGTTTTTTCCTGAAGGCCATCACTCTGCTAAACAAATAATTCCCTCAACACTGTCCAACTATTCACTAAGGCTGCATTATTATTAATCTTCTCATCGTTCCCACCACCCATCTCCTTCCACTTATGACTGCGTGACTGTAACTTTGTTGCTGGTATCCTTACAATTTATATTGATAGTTTCCTGATTGCTTATTTGTACCCTATGACTATCATTAAGTGTTGTACCTTATGATTCTTGACGAATGCATCTTTTCTTTTATGTACACTGAGAGCGCATGCACCAAAGACAAATTCCTTGTGTGTCTAATCACACTTGGCCAATAAAGAATTCTCTTCTCTTCTCTTCTCTTCTCTTCTCTTCTCTTCTCTTCTCTTCTACTCTACTCTACTCTACTCTACTCTACTCTACTCTACTCTACTCTTCATTCTAATATTCTGTTCTGTTCTGTTCTACTCTACTCTACTCTACTCTACTCTACTCTACTCTACTCTACAATTTAAAATTAAATTGGAATAAAATAACAGTTTAAAATGACAGCTTTGATTAGCCTATAGGCCATGTCAAAGCACCAAGGTGCAGACTCCTATCGCCAATAAAACCTTATACAAACAAGTTAAAATAAGAGGAGGGTAAAATACAATAGTTATAGGATAATTTACGGTACTAAAATGATTTTGGGACCGCAAACAACCACTTTTCACCGATTTCACAATTGCAATGACGACTTTTTATTCTTTGCAACAGGCTTTCTCAGCGCCCCAAAAATCCCGTTTCTCAAAAGAAGCTGGTCTGAAGAGCCAGCTCGGATATTTGAGATCCGGTCAAGACAGGCTGAGAATAATGACCGGCTGGATCCCAAATGGGAACCAAGTCTAAATCCGAATCCGTGGCTTTGTGCTCGCTCTTTCTCCCCGCCCACGTCTCTTGTCTCGCTTACCTTCTGTTCTGATACCAAGTTTTCACTTGGGTGTCGGTAAGGTTGAGGGAGGCGGCCAACTCCATCCTATCCTGAACGCTGAGATATTTTTGCCTCTCGAAGCTGCGCTCCAGCTGCGCCAGCTGGTGATCGGTGAAGGCGGTGCGTGCTTTCCGTGGTTTCTTCAGCCTCACCGGAGGGCTTTCTCGGGAGCTGGAGATCTCCCGGTCGCCTTCTTCCTTCACTGGGGCCGGGAGAGAAAGGGTTGAAAATGGGTCCCGGGCGCTTTCATGTGGAGGGGAGAGGAGAAGAAGGTCGTCCTTGGGGAAAGGGAATGGAAAGGAAGGGGAAAGAAGAGAGGGAAAGGGAAAGGAATAGAAAAGGAAAGGAAAGAGAAAGAAAGGAAAAGGGATGAAAGGGAAGGAAAAAAGAAAGAAGAGAGAGAGAGAAAGAAAAGGAAGAGGTAAGGCAGAGGAAGGAATGAAAGAAAATAGGAGGGAAAGGAAAGGAAAGGAAAGGGAAAAATAGAAAGGGAAGGAAAAAGAAAAGAATGAGAAAAAGAAGGGAAGGAACAGGAAAGAAAGAGAAAGAAAGGAAAAGGGGTGAGAGGGAAAGAAAGAAAGAAAGAAAAAAGAGAGAGAAAGAAAAGGAAGAGGTAAGGCAGAGAAAGGAATGAAAGAAGACAGGAGGGAAAGGAAAGGGAAAAAAAGAAAGGGAAAGAAAAAGAAAAGAGTGTGATAAAAGAAAGGGAAGGGAAAGGAAGCTGGTAAATAGATAAAGGGGAAGAAAAGGAGAAGGGCGAAGAAAGAGGAAGGGAAAGAAATGACAGGATAAAGGAAAGGAAAATGGAAAGAGAAGCTAGAAGAGGAATTAAGAAAGGTAATGAAGGGTAGGAGAAAAAGGTGTGGAAAAAAGATGAGAAAGCTAACACATTTAAAAGAAAGAAGAGAAAAAAGGAAAGAGGGAAGGAAGGAAAGGAAGGAAGGAAGGAAGGAAGGAAACGAAGGAAGGAAGGAAGGAAGGAAAATATTTTTCACAGGAACAGGATTAGGGCTGTCCATCAGCCCTGTGAATCTACCATGCGTAATTATCCATGTCCAAATAAAATCCCCACTGTAGTTTACTCGGGAGTAACTTCCCTTCACGAAACTCTCCTAAAAAATTTGTGCACATAAAACCATTTGCTCCCCCCCCCCCAAGAAAACCCAAAACTTAGGTTTATCCAGAAGTATGCCCACAGGAAGATGGGCATTGTAGTCCAATAGAACTAAAATGCTGGTGAGAAAACGCTAAGCTATGCCCGTTTCAAATATATAATCAAAAGGAGCTGTAAAGTGACCCCCCCTCAAAAAAAAACCCCAGACACACACAAAACACAGCACTGCCTCATGCCACGTTTTACACACAGTGGCAACGGCCCAAACATATTCCTTTCCTTTCATTTGCAACCTTTGTCATTAAATAATAATCAAACGATCAATTATTAAACAATTAATAGATGTAATCAGCCCAGCCAGACCACGAATCCTTCCCTCAATAGCTTTCTGCTATTTCCTCTGGGGATTATTCTACATTCTTAATGTAAAATTGGCATAAATAATAGACCTGATTTTGGAAAACCAGCAAGGTGGTGGAGAAATGTGGTTATTTTATAGGAGAGAGAGAGAGGGTCTTAAAAGGGAAAAAAAGTTGATTTTGCCCAGAGGTGAACTGAAAATCCACATATGCATTTTACCTTAAAAAAAAAAAGTTTATTTCAGGAGAGGAAAATTATGTTTAAAAGCGTCCTCTGTTATCCTTTCTTTGTTTCATCCTCTATGCGTCAGCAACTGAAATCACCCTTCTGTCTCTAAGAAGTTTCAGTTAAATTCAGCGGGATTTATTGAGGCCTAAACGTAAGAGTCGAAATTTATTCACATTTCCAACTTTTGCTGGAAGTTGTAAGGGCACCGTTTATCAGGTTGGCTCTAGCTGCAATAGCGGAGATAAAAGAATCCAAGGCCAGGAATTGCATGAAGTGTTGGTATCTCCTTATAATGCCTTGGTAAGACCACACTTGGAATATTGCATCCAAATATCAATCAATCAATCAATCAGAGCACAGCAGAGCTGGAAGGGACCTTGGAGGTCTTCTAATCCAACCCTTGCCCAAGCAGAAGACCTATACCATTTGAGACAAGTGACTGTCCAGTCTCTTCTTAAAAACTTCCAGTGTTGGAGAAGTCACAACTTCTGGAGGCCAGTTGTTCCACTGATGAATGGTTCGCACTGTCAGGAAATTCCTCCTTAGTTCTAGGTTGCTTCTCTCCTTGATGAGTTTCCATCTGTTGCTTCTTGTCCTGCCTTCAGGTGCTTTGGAGAATAGCTTGACTCCCTCTTCTTTAGGGCAGCCCCTCAAATATTGGAATATGGCTACCATCGTGCCAAATTTGGGCACCACAGTACAAAAAAAGTTGTTGAGACCCTAGAAAGAGTGCAGAGAAGAGCAACAAAGATGATTAGGGGCCTGGAGGCTAAAACATATGAAGAACGGTTGCAGGAACTGGGTATGTCTAGTTTGATGAAAAGAAGGATTAGGGGAGACATGATAGCAATGTTCTAATATCTCAAGGGTTGCTACAGAGAAGAGGGAGTCAACATCTACACAATTCCATCTCTGCACTCTGCTTTATTCTGAATGCAGGATTCTTCTTCTTCTTCTTCTTCTTCTTCTTCTTCTTCTTCTTCTTCTTCTTCTTCTTCTTCTTCTTCTTCTTCTTCTCCTTCTCCTCCTCCTCCTCCTCCTCCTCCTCCTCCTCCTCCTCCTCCTCCTCCTTCTTCTTCTCCTCCTCCTCCGCCTCCTCCTCCTCCTCCTTCCCCTTTTCTCTCCTTTTCCTTCACTCATTTGCTCCTTCATCCTTCATCCTTACCATCCTCTCCTCTCCTTCTTCCCTCCTTTCCACCCCTTCTGTCTTTCCCATCTTTCTCTCCTTCCCATTCTCCTTCTCTCTTCATTTCTTACAAGTTGCTTTGCTTTTTAAAGGGTTCCTTCCTTGTGGTCATGAACTCATTTCTGGAGGAGACCAAGGTGACACGTTGAGATGTGGGCATCCTTGGAGACAATTTGCAATGAAAATAAAAATCCTTGGCTTTACCCCATTTTTTTTTAAAAAAATTGTCCTGAAAATCTCCAGAGTTCATCAGGTGCAGAAATCGTACCACTTCTTAAAGAGATTGATCAAAATCATCGCCACTTCCATCAGTAATCATTTCTAACGTATCATCCTTATTTTCTATAAAGCTAGCCTGAATTCTATTAAATCTAGTTTCGGCCTCCTTAGAAAATGAGCAAGATGATTAATGTCGTTATTATTACAGTATTATATTTTTGAATTCTTGCAAAAAAGAAAAGTGGTTGCAACAGTCACTTTATCACTCTAATGATTCTGCAAACCAAAGTTAGCTCGTGTTAGTTTCAGAATATCATTGGCGAGATTGTTTCTTTAAATCCACGCAATGTTGTCCCAAGGGAAGGATCAAAATGGACAATTTTCCAAGCAATTTTTCCTACTGTAATTTAAAAACAAATTGTTTAAAAACAAAAACAAAAAGGATAACCAAACGCGAATGACCATTCTAGAAAAAGTCAGCCACAAGCATCAAGGTGAATGAATTTTCTAGGAAAAAAAATAGAAATGTTTTCCTCCGCGCAAGCCGGAAGCAGGAAAAATAATTTTCCAGCCTGGAGCATGTATTTTCTGTATCTTTAAAACAGGAAACAACTTTTCTTCTTTGTGTTTTTATGGAAAGGAAACAGATTTTCTAGGCATGAGGAAACGAGATTCTGTCTTCTTGGATTCTCCTTCTCAGTTTTGAGTTTACCATTTTCTCCCTGCTGCAATTTAAGAGATGGAAACTGGTTTTCTTTTAATCCGGTTTGGATCGTGGACACCAACCAGCTGGATGATTGGCCAATCCCAGTTGCCACGAGGATGATTAACTCAAGTCCATCTCTTGTGTGTTTGTGTGTGTACGGTTTTTCCCTCCTCCGTTGTCTCTCTCTGTCTTAAGAGACAGTGGGTTTGCTTGTGCCAATGCAGACTCTTGAACGCTTTTCCTCAGTTGGGGTGGGGGTTGGGGGGGATGATAAGAGGCTTTATGCTCAAACATCCTTGTGGCGGGTTTTAGATTCGACAAGCAAGTTGGTTTCTCTACGTAGGAAGACAATAATCCACTTAATTGAGCCACGAGGGAGGTGAAAGAATTCTTCAAGTGGAAATGGAGTCCCAAAGATCTCTTAAACATGAGGTGTGGAAGGAAAACAAGCATCTCTCTATCTATCTAATCTCTCTCTCTCCTATCTATCTATATCATCTATCCATCTATCTATCCATCCATCCATCTATCTATCATCTATCTATCTATTATCTATCTAGTCTCTCTCTCCTATATATCATCTATCATCTATCCATCTATTTACCATCTATCTATCTATCTATCATCTATCTATCTATCTATCTATCTATCTATCTATCTATCTATCTATCTATCTATCATTTATCTATCTAATCTCTCTCTCCTATCTCTCTCTATCATCTATCATCTATCCATCTATCTATCATCTATCTATCTATCTATCTATCTATCTATCTATCTATCTCTTATCATCTCAACTCTAGGATGGTTAATGGGTAGAATTAGAAGCTTGAAAACCTTGGCAGAGATTTAGAAAAAGAGAATCAGAAATCTGATTTATAGATAAAAGGCAACCATAAGAATGAATAACATCAAGAAAGAGAGAGCGAGAGGGCAAGAGAGAGAGGAGGGAGGGAGGGAGGAAATATATCTTGGAAGCTAGATGTGAAAGGCTAAGCTAGAAAAGTTGGAATTTGGGTTTCAAAGGGCTTTTAATGAGACCATGCAGATTCAGGAGTAGGAAAGAGGGAGTCCTGCATCGGGATAGGCAGTAGGGGAGTAAGGAAACTGTCCAAGTCAAAAGAGGCAGAAGGAAGGCAGGAAGGAAGGAAGGAAGGGGAGAAAACATAAAAAATAGAATTGGTAAATTAGGAAGGAAAGGAAGGGAGGATGGATGGAAGGAAGGAAAGAAAACAGAAAAGGAGGAGAAAGAGAAGTGGGGAAACGGGGGAAAAAGAGAACCAGCACATTAGGAAGGAAAGAAGGAAGAAGAGATGGAAGGAAAAAAAATCAAAGGTGGGAGAAAATAGGAGAAAAGGAGATGATAAAATAGGAAGGAAGGAGGAGGGAGGAGAAGGAAAAGAAGGAGAAGGAGAAAAAAGAGGAAAAAAGATTTGGGAAGGAAAGGAGGAAGGAAATAAGAGAAATTAAATGGAAAGAAACGCCACTAAAAAAGGAGGAAAGAGATTGAGATTAAAACATAGGAAAGGTTGTTTTTGAGAGAGAGGGGGGAGGAAAAGGAAGGAAGGCAGAGCAGAGCAGAGCAAAAATGACCTGCACAGAAAACGGCTGCTGGAAAGACCCCCCAAGAGTAAGAAAGGGAGGGGGAAATCTGTTCTCCCACCACCACTCTCCGCCTTTCCAATAGTTTAATTCTTTAGCAGCCGAGAAATCCAACATTCCAATCTGGCGTTTAGGCAGCCGGGAAAGAAATGACTTCTCTTATTGCGCTCCTCCATCCTCCATCCTCCTTTCCCTTCCTCGTTGTACCTAAATCTCTAAGAGAGGGCAATGCAGAAGGGCTGCCCAAGGGAGAACCAACGCAACCCATCCATAGCGGGATTGTGATAACGGAGTTGGTGGGTTTGTGCAGGTTGCATCCCCTGGCAGCTGTTTTAGAAACGGACCAAGCTGCACCCTAAAAGCTAAGAATGGCATTCAAGGAGAATATTTACTCGGGGTTGGCCTGAGGGGGTCCTTGGTGCTCCCTGAGCTTGGGGTGTTCCCCTCCCCTTGAGACGTTTTCCTGACCGCAATTTAGGGTGATGGCGTTAACTAGTTTGAGTCATGAAAACCCCCAAGCTCGGAGAGCACCAAGGACCCCCTTCGAGCCAAAAATGGCCTGGGGGTGGGCACGATCCTTCAGCTCGGCCTTGGGGAGAAATCTTTAGGAAACGAGGCCCATGTAAGAAAGAAAGAGAAAGAAAGAAAGAAAGAGAAAGAAAGAAAGAAAAAGAAAGAAAGAAAGAAAGAAAGAAAGAAAGAAAGAAAGAAAGAAAGAAGGCACTGGGGATTCGTTTCCGAGGTCTCCCCTCCCCTCTTTTCCAAATTGGTGGTGGAAGGAGGTCTGGGTTGAAGAGAAAGCCAAGTCCCTCTTTCAGAAAACAGAGGGAGGAGCCCAATCCTTGTTTAGAATTTTCTATCTATCTATCTATCTATCTATCTATCTATCTATCTATCTATCTATCTATCTATCTATCTATCTATCCATCCATCCATCCATCCATCCATCCATCCATCCATCCATCCATCCATCCTGGGGAGGAGGGGGAAAAATATCTGCCCTCCTTTAGGGAAAACTTTTGCCATTTTTGAAACTTCCAAAACGTTTGACTCTTTGGGGGAAGAGAAGATGATTTTATTCGATCTTCAGACCTTTCTTTGCTTGGATTTTTTTGAAACGGGCAGCCCGGAGGAAGCGGGAGGGAGAGAAAGTCTCCCAAATCTCGATCTCCCCCGGTTTGGTTTGGAAAAGGCGGCGATCTCCTTCCGTCCTTCTTCCTTTTCAACCTTTCCTCAAGTCTTTTTTTCCCCCCAGCCTTTCAAGGAGCGGCGAACATTTTGCAGAAAGAACGAAAGCCTCGTTTGGAGTTTGGAGAAATTTCGGCTTTTTAAAAGGGTTGAGCGCCTTGTTTTTGTTTTGTGAGAAAAAAAACCCCGAAGCTTAGATTTCACGAGTTTAAGAGGTTGTGAGAAGGGAAGTACTCAGAGAGCCACGAAGAAACGAATTTCAGTCCCAACTTCTTAAAGGGAGGGAGACATGCAAAAAGAAATAAGATTAAATAAGATTACAATCTTGGGAAGTGCTTTCGGGGAAAGCCCACCAGGGTTCTCTGAAAAAGGAAGCGAAAATTCCAAGCAAAAAAATACCATTATACTGCCATTTGCTGTCGTGCGTAAAAGCCGCGCGTACTTTTGAAGCTTGCCACAAATAGTTGTGCAGTTAAGGAAAATCGCTTCCCTGCCAAAGATCTTGCCACGAATCTGCTCCTCTAGACTGAAGCTCAAGGAGAGTTTTATAGCCTGGTGATAATTATTCCCCACCCTGCCTTTGGATTTCAATGATTTTCTCATGCAAAGCGATTCCCCCTCCCCGCCTTAAAAAATGAATGAGAATAGACACTGTCTAGGAGTTACTTCCCAAAAAGCAATAATCACACTCGGGTTTGAAATCTGTGGGAATGCTTAAGAGGTAAACCAGCAGGGATTTCCTTCCTTCCTTCCCCCTTTCCTTTCCTTATTCCCTTATGTCCTTCCTTCTTTCCTTCCTTTCTTCCTCTCTTTTTCTCTTCTTACTCCCCTATGTCCTTCCTTCTTTTCTTTTTCTTTCTTTCTTTCCTTCCTCTTTTTCTTTCCTTACTCCCCTATGTCCTTCTTTCCTTTTTCTTTCCTTATTCCCTTATGTCCTTCCTTCTTTCCTTTCTCTTTTCCTCCCTTTTCCTTTCTTTCTTTCCTTCCTTCCTTTTCTCTCCTTCCTTCCCTATGTCCTTCCTTCTTTCCTCTTTCTTTCTTTCCTTCCTTCCCTATGTCCTTCCTTCTTTCCTCTTTTTCTTTTTTCCTTCTTTCCTTCCATCCTCTTTTCCTCTCTTTTTTCTTCCTTCCTTCCTTCCCCCTTTCTAGATATCGACAGAGAAGTTTCCTTCTAAAAAAAATAAATATTATATCCAAGGCGCAAACAATCTTAAGATTGTTTTGAAAACTTTTTTGTGGGAGGGGAAGAAAGGAAAAAAAAAAAACCTCCACGTTTGGAAATCACCAAAATCCGCCTTTTCTTCTCAAATCTCCAGAAAATACAAATACAGCTATTTTTCTCCTTTAATGTGCCTTCACTTCCAGCTTATACTTTCACAAATATCCAGCCCCGTTTGCACTGTGCTAGGAGGGCTTAAATTCTTGCAGGAGAGAGAAAGAAGTGAATAAATTTGATGCGGAATTAACTAGAAATGAGAACGGGGAGTAATTGGACCACTTCGGCCCAGAGTTCAAAAACTCTTCCAAGACAAAGAAGGAAACAGGAATTTCGACTTTCCTGAGTAGCCTGGTGGTTGAGTGGGCCACATAGGCTGTTCCTTTTTGCTCTGGTAAAATAAAATCGAGGAGGCAAGGCAATATTGATTTGTTTGTAACAATTGGGGAAAAAAAGATTTCTGTAAGAAGCATTCTAGAGAGAAACTGCACAATAACTGTTCCAATTCTTTTACTTTCCTCTGTTTGGAAACAAGCACAGTCCCATGTTTTATGTCCCTTACAGCCACAGTTACACCAAATTGTTCTTCAACGACAATCTTTCATTCTGGAGTGAAAGGGAATCCCCGTTTCATTTTTTTTTAATTTTTATTTTGTTGGTATTTCCCAGGCAAAACAATCCTCTTTAAACGCCCAACTAAAATGGGCCCACTTTAAAGAGCGAAGCCATGGATGTATGTAGGACAGAGTGAAACGAGAAGGGAGCTGAATTCAACCCAGCTTTCCGTTTGGAAAAAAAAAGGGAGGGGTTTCTTCTGGAACCTCCCTAGGTAGTGGCAGTCTATCTATTCAATTTGAAAAAACAAACAAACAAACAAACAACTTGGGGATACCTAAACAGAAACTAGATTCTCTTCCTTGCTTCTGGCTCTTTCCCAAAGATTTGGATTATTCTTAGGAAGATTTCACTCCGAACAATGAAGATAATGATCATTTTGTTGTTGCAATGTAGCATTGGCTGGAGAATACTCAGCAGAAGCTGGTAATGAAGGCTTAATGACACCGTTATCCCCGATGCTGAGGAAATATCCCCAAATACTGCGGGTAATATAAACCTGATCCCCGACCAAAGTCAAAGATTGCTAACTGAACCATCCAAATTCTCTCCGCAGTTTGGGTCACTCCGTTCTGGTCGCTCCTTACAGTCCAAGAATTAGAAGGGGGAAAAAAAACCTTTGCCATCTCTTTCCTTGTTTTTGGTTTAAGAGAATAACAAAGTTGGAGGTTTTCATAGTCCAACCGCCTGCTCAGGCACCATTCCAGACAAATCTCTTCTTGAAACCCTCCACTGATGGAGCTCTCACAACTTCTGGTGGCAAGCCGCTTCCGCTGGTGAATTGTTCTCCCCCTTAGGAAATTTCTCCATAGTTCTTGGGTCTCTCTTTAATAAACTTCAACCCGTTGCTTCTTGTCCTGCCTTCAGGTCCTTTGGAGAGTAGCTTGACTCCCTCTTCTTTGTGGCAGCCCCTGAGATATTGGAAGACTGCCATAATGTCTCCCCTAAGCCTTCTTTTCGTTAAACAAGATATACCCAAGTTCAGCAACCGTTCTTCCTATGTTTTAGCCTCCGATTCTCTAATCATCTTTGTTGCTCTTCTCTACACTCTTTCTAGAGTCTCATCATCTTTTATATATATATCTATACATCTCTCTCTCTCTCTCTCTCTCTCTCTCTCTCTCTCTCTCTCTCTCTCTCTCTCTCTCTCTCCATCTATCTATCTATCTATCTATCTATCTATCTATCTATCTATCTATCTATCTATCTTTCTATCTATCTATCTATCTATCTTTCTATCATCCCTATCTATCTATAACCTAAGGCGTTATCAAGCGGTACTAACACTTCACCCGATCTTGTTATTAGTATTGCATTATTAGCCTACGTCAGGAAATTAAGACGAGAAGGGTTGGAAGATCAGAAGGGGAAAAAGTCAGCCAAGGGAAGAGATGGTTAGAAGCTCAGAGTTTAGTTTAGTTTCTTTCCCTCCCGTTTCAGTTTTGGGTGGCTTTACAGAATGGCTAAAGAGACACGAAACTTGGTGACTTTTCTAATAACAACAACAACAAAAATAAAATAAAAATAAAAATTGACGGCCCCGTTAGGAAATTTAAGTCTGGTTTTCCCCCTCTCCCCTTTTGCAAACCATGCGTTGTACTTTACCCTTCCCTTCTTACCTTTGTATTCCGAATCCAAGGAAGAGTTACTGCTAGTTTTTTCGATTTTCTCCCGAAAGTCTTCGCTGTTGGACTTGGCTGGGATGGACACGGGCGCTTCCTGCGCGCCCTGCCCGTGGCTGCTGGAATAAGGGGCGCAGGCCGCCAAGGGTTTGCAATCGGCTAAAATGTCCCTGATGAGGAAAGAGGAGGTCACCGTTCTGGATTGAGCCGAGGCGGCTGAAATGGGGGGCCCCGGCAGGTGAGACTCCAGCCTCACCACCCCGCCTCCTCCTCCGCCGCCGCCGCCGCAGCCGCCGGGTAACTGAGCTGCCACTTCCAAGCAATCCCTCCGGGGCGACGGAGGAGACAGGCAGCCGCTGCTGAGTTCCGAGCGAGGGCTAAGTTCCAGAGGGGATCTGGTTTCTCCCAGGAGCGGATCCCCTTTGGGCACAGCTGGGCTCCCGGATCGATGGGAGAGGAGGGAGTCGATCCCAAATCCGTTGGCGTTTTCCATGCTGCTTTTCAGGATGGCATTAACCCGGCCGAGGTTGTTATGGAGAGAGGGAGGGAGTGGGAGAAGAGCCGAAGGAAGCACCCTTGTACCGCGTTAACACACAATTCCTGGCCCGCATTTAACATCCAAGGTCCCGACTTTTTGGGGGGTGGGTATGGGGCTCGGAGGGGGGGGGCAGATCAGCGTCCAAATTGGCTGCAGCGGGAAGAGAAAAAAAAAAGGGAAGGAAAAATGTCAACAGGCAAGGGAAAAAGGAAGGATCTGAGTCGAGTTGGTACTAAACGTTACTCAGGCGACTTTACAAAAAGAATGAGCTTCTATCAGACAGTTTTACAAAAAGAATCAACCCATTGGATCCCTCAGGGGTTCTTTGCAATTAAGCGTGCCTTAAATTCCAACCGTAACTTCTACATCTGTTTGACTTACTCCAGAGAAAGCCCACCGGGGTTCCAAGGATGAGGAAACCACTTAAACCACTCCAGCTGTTGAGGCGGCTGCCTGTTCATTTCTGCTTCCTGGGAGGTTAGATCCCATTGAGTTCAATGGATCGGACTCTTCCCCATCAACGCTACAAGGTCCCACCGCCATCCCTGGTCCTTGAATACCCCTCCGCCGCCCAGATCTTAAATCCAAGACGAAGTCAACATCCCATCCAATCTATCCAAAACCCAACATAGCGATGAAAAGCAAACTTTTACAACAGCTCGACAACGAAAGAAAGCCCCAACCTCAAGAAATGAAAAGATGGAGAAAGAGATCCGATAGGATGGTGGGGGAGAGAGGGAAGAGAAAAGGTAGGAAGGAAGTTGAGTTTTTTTTTCAGCACTATGGACAGCACCCCATCCAAAACAAACCTAACAACCCGGGACATCAAAGCTCAAAAATCCCCTTAATACAGTGAGAATTATCAGCACCTTTGAAAACGCTCAAAGTAGCGGACGAGGGGGATCTCTGCTTCCTCTCCTCCCATGATCCTGCGGGATCCTTCGGGAGCTATCACTCGGGAGGTCTGTGTGGTGGTGGTGGGGGGGGGGGAGAGAGAGATTTCGGGGCGAAACGGCCTTGGCGTGCTGTTTCAGCACCAAGGACAGCTCCGGAGGTGGCTCCCTCGTTGTCCCGCTTTCCCCGCCAAGCCTCGCGCAGAAACCCCTTCCAAACTCCCGGCGACTTTCGTTTGCAATTTCTTTTTCTTTTTTTCTTTTTTCTTCTCCACCTCCTCTATCTTTCCCCTGTGTGTGTATGTGTGTGTGTGTCTTTTTTAAAAATTTATTTATTTTAACCGAGATCCCGAGCCCACGTGCCCCGCAGGCCCCCTCTGGATTGGCCGGCTGTCTTTTAGGGTGACGTCACACGTGCCACCCGGACTGAGAAAACTTGATCGCTCCTCGGTTTGATTAAAACAGACATTGAATTAATTACAGCGCAGATCCGACTGTTAACGGGCGATTGCTGCTCTGTTTGCTATCATTACGTCGCTGATGAAGTTTTAAATGGGGTTATTAGCAATATGGGGTGGGAGGCGAGGGGAAAGGAGGAGAAGGAGAAGAAGGAGAAGAAGAAGAAAAGAAGAAAAGAAGAAGAAGAAGAAAAAGAAGAAGAAGAAGAAGAAGAAGAAGAAGAAGAAGAAGAAGAAGAAGAAGAAGAAGAAGAAGAAGAAGAAAAGGTGGTGGTGGTGATGCTTTGGGAGTTTGCTTGAAAACGGGGTGGGGAGCGTTTTAAGCCACCCATGTTTAGTTCTCGAAAAGTGAGATTATTTTCTCTCTTCTTAACCCTGGCGAGGAAAGCTAGATTGTTAAAAAGCCTTATAGCACCCCAATGATAAATATATTTACTTTAATGTTTTGTTTTGTTTTTTAAAAAAGGAAAATATGAAGGGGAGAAAAGTGCTGGGAAGACCAGCGGAGATTAAAAACGTGAGAAAATAAACTCTGAAATTGTTCTAGCAAAGAGCCTTTCATTTCTCCCCTCCGTCTACAAAAACCTTCTCTTCTACCACCCATCCCTCCTTGCCTTTTCTTTATCTTATTTAACAAAAAAAAAAATACATCACGATTTTTCCCAGAATTTTAAAGCTCTTCCCCTTCTTTTAGGAAAAGCCTCTTTGTTGAATTGCAAATAAGTTCAACAGAATTTAATGTGCAATTCAAGTTTCACCAAAGGACATTTTTACACAACAATTAAATGACACATCAAATCCTAGCCCAGAATAAAAATTCTTCTACGACATCTACTAGGCATCACCCCCTCCTCTCGTTTGGCAATATTTCAGTAAGAATCTTTAAAAGCAAATAAACTGGGCATTTGACCCCCAGTGTTGAACGTCTGAAGGCAACCCAGATCAACAAGCCAGAAATTTGATTCTTCAACCTGAATTTGGGGCACAGTGATCTGTCGGTTACAGTGCATTGAGACCATTGTGCCTTTTCCATCTGGAGGGGCCCAAACCGATGGGGGGAAAATGTAAAGCCCTCCCATTAAGGAAGGCGTCTCCAGTCTACGAGACCCCCCCCCCCCCGAAAAAAAGGATGGTTTTTGTAAGGGTAATTTTGGCTCTGGGGGTTTCAAAGACCTGAAGCCAGTAGGAAGACGGAAAGGAGGTTTTACTCAGGAGTAAGTGGAAGAGAAGAAAAGGAAAGAAGGGAAAAGTCTGGTTTATGTTATATTTCGGAAGGGACAAGGGTGGGAAGATTAGATAGATAGATAGATAGATAGATAGATAGATAGATAGATAGATAGATAGATAGATAGATCGATAGATATAGAAGATAGATAGGAGATAGAAAGATAGATAGGAGATAGAAAAATAGACGATAGATAGGATAGAAGATTGATAGATAAATAGATAGATAGATAGATAGATAGATAGATAGATAGATAGATGATAGATAGATAGATGGAAGATAAATGATAGATAGATAGATAGATAGATAGATAGATAGATGATAGATAGATAGATAGAAGATAAATGATAGATAGATTAGATAGATAGAAGATAGAGATAGCTAGCTAGCTAGCTAGCTAGAGATAGATAGAGATAGATGGAAATATAGACAGACAGATAGATAATACACACAGACACAGACAGACAGACAGACAGATAATTTCAAGTCACCAGATTAAAAAACGGGGACAATGAATACCCTCCAGGTCTGGAGTTATTCAAACTTTGACAATAAAATAATTACTCAGAGTAGAGAGACGTTAGGAGGAAAAAGTGTCCTGGAGTTGAGCAGCCACAAGAAAACTGAAATAATAATAAGGTGGACCAAAAATGCCCAATCCAGTCTGAGGGGAGGGGGGGGTACGTCCAACTATAATAATAATAATAATAATAATAATAATAATAATAATAATAATAATAATAATAATAATAATAATAATAATTTGAAAATGCTGGAGGGAGAAAGGAAATTCTGGGTGGATTTCCTGCACCTTTCAGGCACAAATCGTCACCTTTTTTTAAAAAAAAGAAAAAATAAATCAAAAAACCAGCAAATCACCCTTCTTTTCATCCAATCCTGCCTACGTCCAATGACACACTCTGCAAAATACACACCCGTAGCAAAAGGGACCCTCCAAAGGATCTCCTAAACCCAAAGCCAAGGCCTCCAAGGATTTCAATTCAATTCACAAGTCTGCAAGGATAATACAGGGGGGGGGGGGGGGGTCGTTGGTTGTCATTCTTATTGTAAAAACCCGCACAGAGAAATTTGAATTAAGTGGCAATGACCAGTGAAGACAGCTACTAAAAATTAATAAGACTTAGGGGAGGGGGTCTTTCAGCCCCTTCCTTTTTTTAGGGATAGGGTATTCTATTCCCCTCCCCAGCTGCGTCTGTCGCTCCACAGTTTTGTTAGAAATTGTCTTCAAGAGGTCTTTCCCCCCCTCAAGAGGCCTTCCCCCTCCCCCCCATGGGAATTTTTTGTCACTGAAGTGGTAGAAGTCTGCCTTGCTTGAAGCCCCTCACTCTTTTGGGGAAGGTGGAGGTAGGACTGAGAAGGAAGGGAAGGAGGAAAGGAGGAAGGGAGGGTTAGGAGAAAAATACAGAAGACTGAAAGAAAGAGAATGAGGGTGACGGTGAATGAGAGAAAGGATGGAAGGAGAAAGGAAAGGAAGGGAAGGAGGGAGGATGAAGAGAGATAAAATAGGAAGATTGAAAGAGAGTAAGAGAAAGATGAGGGAACGAGAAAAAGAATGATGGGAGGGAGAGAGGGATGGAGGAAAGGAAGGAAGGAAGAAAGGAGATGAAATAAATAAATTCTATATTAACCTGCTTTGGATGGCTGTGATCATTACTGTCTTCTTGGAATTGTTTTCCTTCCCTTCCTTCTTCCTTCCTTCCTCCCTCCCTCCCTCCCTTCTTTCTTTCTTTCCTTTCCCTCTCCCTTTCTCATTTCCTTTCTTCTACTTCCTTCCAATCCCTTTTTCCTTCTCTTTCATTCTGCCCTTCCTCTCTTCCTACCTTTTCCTCTCCCTCTCTTTCCCTTCTCTCCTGCCTTCCCCCCATCCTCATCTCTTTCCCTTTGCGAACAATCCTTCTTCTTCTCTCTCTCTCTCTCTCCCCCTCCCTCTTTCTCTCCTTCACCCGCCCCCCCCTACTCTCTGCCCCCCCTTTCCTTTTGACTCAGCAGCTTGTAAGCGGGGCCGGAAAGGTGCTTTCCCTGCGGGGAGTTTGCACAACTCCCATCTGAAGTCCAGGCCGGTTGCAAGCTGTCAGAGAACAACTGTGGGGGTGGGGGTGGGAGGAGAGTTGTGATGAGAGTAGGTGGGGGGAAGGAAGAGAGAGAGAGGCGGGGCCAAAGCCAGACCCCCAACTAAAGTTTCTAATCTGACCTGATTCTCCTCTTTACACTTTTCGCTCAACAACAACAACAAAAAAGTCTAAAAAGGAAAGTGCATAAACAGAAAAAGGGACGCGGTGGCTGACTGGCTAAGACACTGAGCTTGTTGATGAGAAAGGTAGGCAGTTTGGGCGGTGCAATATCCTAGTATGGTTCTCCTGCAGGGGGTTGAACTAGATGACCTCCAAGGTCCCTTCCAACTCTCTTACAGGATAGTGGGGAATGGAAGGATTTATACTCCTTGCAGACAGCTGGTCATTTGCATCCTTTTAGAGCAGGGGGTTCCCAACTTTTTCTAATATACCCCGCAGTCCTAGAATGCTTCTGATATATACTCACACCCCTTAAAAAATAAATAATTATATGCATATAATTATACATATACACTATAATTTTTTAAACTTCTAAACCCAGGTTTTCGCACCCCCGGGAATATCATCTCGCATCCCCAAGGCTCCCTGGTTGGGAACCCCTGGGTCATTGAAGCACTTGAGGGTTTATTTATGTCCTCAGGGTCATCTGAATAGTGCTGCTGGTCCCTGCAGTCTGCAATTTTTCCTCTGGGAAATCCATTTCACTCCGACCTAGAGCTAATCACCATCAGGCCACCAGAAGGCAGCAGAGAGACGCAGAAAACCGGCTTTCTTGGTGCCCTCTAGTGGCGGGCCCAATTTTTACCGCCCCCCCCCCCCCCCGAATGATAGCCATCCACAAGATGGAAGAGAGGGCTTGAGTTGGATTTGCTCCAAGTTTAAACACAGGTAGTCCTTGACTCATGACCACAATTCAGTAACTTGGTTAAGTGAATCTGGCTTCTCCATTGACTTTGCGTGTCCAAAAGCTGCACATGATTCTGAGACTTTGCAACCAGGGGCGGGCGTCAAAAATTTTAGCAATGGTTTCTTTGCCGGGTGGGCGTGGCCATGGTGAGCATGGCCACAGCAGGGTGGAGGACTTTTTGCCCTCCCCGGGCTCCAAAGGCTTTTCTTGAGTATCCAGGAGGGCGAAAATGGCCTCCCCAGGCTCTGGAGGCCCTCTGGAGGCTGGAAACGGGCCTTCCCTAACTTCCGGTAGGCCCGTTTTTGCCCTCCCTGAGCCTCCATGCGCACCCTGAACTTACCTGCATCCAAAATGGGTTGCATGGGGACTCCTGAGAGCGGTGGGGCAGGGTGGGCGGGGCCAGCCAGAAGTGGGATTTGGGGTTTCTCTGAACCGCACAGAATCTTAGCCAGAGGTTCTCCCGAACCCCTGCGAACCCCCAACAGCCCACCTCTGACTGCAACCGTCATAAATATGAGTCAATGGCCATGCGTCTGAACTTTTGATCGCGTGACCAAGGGGATGGGACAGTCGTTTTGTCTGGGATGGTCTAGACTCTTCTACACGAGCAAGGGGGGTGGATTAGAAGACCTCCAAGGTCCCTTCAAACGGTGTCATTCCATGTTCTGTGATTGTGGTCTCTGAAATCAGAATCTTATTGCGATGACCTGTAATTACAGAAATCCCTATAATATAGAAGAGTTTAAGAATCCCCAGGTGGAAAGAACCGTCACGAGCAGATTTCATATCGTGTTGTGCTGTGCCGCATTATCATAATATAACAGTCAATCTCGCAATTGACAACCTCACAATTAGCCTGCTGGAATTCTCCTCCCCAGCAATGCAGAGATAGCCTGGAGGTTAGAAAATATTTAAAGTTGATTTCCTTCCACCCCACCCCACCCCCTGCCCCCTCCCCCTAAATGCTAATGAACAGGAATGCATTCCTCTCCGTACTGTTCAACAATCTTTCTTTTCCTGGAGAAATGTTGATAGGACCTTAAGTTCAGCTTTAATTGTGTTTTGCTGGTCTGAGTTTATACATTTATACACCATGAGCCGCAGTGGCGCAGTGGTTAGAGGGCGGTACTGCAGGCTACCTCTGCTGACTGCCGGCTGTCTGCAATTTGGCAATTCAAATCTCACCAGGCTCAAGGTTGACTCAACCTTCCATCCTTTTGCAAGGACCCAAATTGTTGGGGGCAAGAGGCTGACTCTGTAAACTGCTTAGAGAGGGTTGTAAAGCACTGTGAAGCGGTATATAAGTCTAAGGGCTATTGCTGTTGCTTGCTTGCTTCCCTTCTTTCTCTCCTTCCCTTTTCTCTCTCCTTCCTTCCAACTTTCTTCCCTTCCTCCCTCCCTCCCTTCTTCCAATTTCTTTCCTTCCCTTTTTTTCCTTTCTCTTCTTCCAACTCCTTCCTTTCTTTTTCTTCCATTCTCTTCTTCTAAGTTCCTTCCTTCCTTTCTCTTCTTTCTCTTCTTCTAACTTCCTTCCTCCCTCCCTTCCTTTTTGTCAAAAAAACAACAACTCAAAAGTTACACGATGAATTGAATACCTGAATAAGACCTTCCAATTCCATATTCTGACATTCTGATCTCTCTCTCTATATATATTTTTTTAATTAGATTTATATGCCGCCCTTCTCCGGAGACTCAGGGTGGCTTACAATGCGTTAAGCAATAGCCTTCATACTTTTGTATATTTTATACAAAGTCAGCTTATTGCCCCCACAAACTGGGTCCTCAATTTACTTACCTTAGAAAGGATGGAAGGCTGAGTCAACCTTGAGCCTCGAACTTCCAATAATTGCAGACAGCTGAATGTTAATAACAGGCTATTTAGTCTGTTGAGCTATCCGGGCTCTATTTCAATGGATTTAGGTTCAAAAGCATAGTTTTAGGCCAATGGGACTGTCCAGTACAAGTACATAACCCAACTAGCCATTCACACTTGCAAAGTCCCCTTTTCTTCTAGTCTTTCCTTTTCAAGAAAGACGAGGGAGATGTTCCTCGAATCTTTGGGTGTGTTTCTCCCATTTCAGGGATCACCTTAATTTGTTTTGATATATTCAACTGTTGGAGAACTTTACATGGGGGGAGGCGGGGGGGAAGAGAAGTCAAAAACCATCCCCGTGAAGGAAGGAACCAAGAGAGAAAACATGAGAGAGGAAGTGATAGAATCAAGATTATGTGAAAATAAAATCAAATAAATAAATAGAATCAAGATCCCATGAAGTGTTAAGACCACTTTATAAGGACTCGATAAGTATTCCACACTTGGAATCCTGCATCCAGTTTTGGTCGCCACAATGCAAAAAAGATGTGGAGACTCTAGAAAGAATGCAGAGAAGAGCAACAAAGAGGATTAGGGGACTGGAGGCTAAAAGATATGAAGAATGGTTGCAGGAACTGGGTAGGTCTCGTTTAATGAAAAGAAGGACTAGAGGAGACATGATAGCAGTATACTGATATCTCAGGGGCTGCCCCAAAGAAGAGGGAGCCAGGCTATTCTCCAAAGCACCAGAAGCAACGGGTGGAAACTAATCAAGGAGAGAAGCAACCTAGAACTCAGGATAAATTTCCTGACAGTGAGAACAATTCATCAGTGGAACAACTTGCCTCCAGAAGTTGTGAATGCTCCAACACTGGAAGTTTTTAAGAAGAGGTTGGATAACCATTTGTCTGAAGTGGTGTAAGGTTTCCTACCTAAGCAAGGGGTTGGACTAGAAGACCTCCAAGGTCCCTTCCAACTCTGTTATATTATATTCTATTCTAAATTTTGGTTTAGCTAGATTCCTTCTTCTCACTTCCCGAAGAAGACACGGGATGGGAAAGGATCGGTCAGTCAAATCTTTCACAAGGGCTCTCAGAATTGCCAGTGGGTGTCACTCTAAGATAAGAAGCATCTATGCCAAAAGGAGAAGAGAGTGGGGAAAAAACACATTTGGAAAAAAGAAGGTGGTAAGGCTACATGATGAGATTTCAAAAAAAGGGCTCTCTTGCAAAGCATGGAAGAATCCAATGTTGGAAGCCATCTGATCTTGACTTCCTGCATTCATACAAACATTCAAGCTGCGTTGGCAAGTTGTGGTTTGGGGTGTCTGTGTGTGAGGCAAACTCGAGTTTATAGCTCAAGGCATTTACAAGGCCTGTCCAAGTTGATTTGCTGACCACGTTTAACAGGTCTTAAGGAGGTCATTTGAAAGTCCTCTAACTAAGGATTGATGGTCTAAGCCAGCGGTTCTCAACCTGTGGCCTTCTGACCTCTGGGAGATCCGTGATGTTGTCACAGGGGTTCCACGAAATAGTGGAACAGAATCATTAAAGAAAGGATGCAAAAGGGAGGATGCCAATGAAAGGCAAATGACACACACAAAAAATTAAAATATTTTAAAAATGATTTTAAATAATTAAACTGAATGGTGGAATTGTCCCGCAGTGAGTTTGCTCACAGCGAGTTGGCTGTGGTCAGTTGACCACAGCAAGCCGGCTTTGACCAGTTGTCCTACTCCGGCCACAAAATGTATTCCCACTTGCTTCTGGGGAGGAAAGCTATGGCAAATCTAGACAGTATTCTAAAAAGCAGAGACATCACTTTGCCAACAAAAATGCATATGGTTTTCCCAGGTGCAATGGATGGCTGTGAAAGTTGGACCATAAGGAAGGCTGAGTGCCAAAGAATGGAGGCCTTTGAAGTCTGGTGTTGGAGAAGCCTCCTGCGAGTCCCTTGGACTGCAAGTCGATCCAACCGGTCAGTCCTAGAGGAGATCAACCCTGACTGCTCTTTAGAAAGCCAGATCCTGAAGAGGAGATTCAAATACTTTGGCCACCTAATGAGAAGGAAAGACTCCCTGGAGAAGAGCCCAATGCTGGGAACGATGGAGGGCAAAAGAAGAAGGGGATGGCAGAGAACGAGGTGGCTGGATGGAGTCACTGAAGCAGTCGGCATGAGCTTAAATGGACTTGGGGGATGGTAGAGGACAGGGAGGCCTGGAGGAACATGGTCCATGGGGTTGCGACGGGTCAGACACGTTGCAACTAACAACAACATGACGAAGAAATGGTTGAGAACCAGTGATCTAATCCATCCATCGCTTAATTTGGGATTGTCAACAGAAGGGGACAGGAACCAATTTCCAGGTTTCCAATGGGAGATAAATTGTCCCAGAAGATTGTCTAGAATTCAGATTGTCAGGGAAATATTTTAAGAGCTGACCAGCTGCTACAATGATATAAGGCAGGGAATGAGTCAGCAAGGTTTTGGGGCTGATACGACTTTAAGAGGTTGTATATGCATATAAGAGAGGCCCTATGAGGGCATCCCTCTCTCCGTGTGTGCTTCCGTGCTATAGTTGATGATTGATTGCCTGACTTTGCCTAGTACGTGTATGTATATATTCCTTGTGATAAACCACCATTTGAAAGACAATCCTCTGTTTACTATATTTTGCTCTTGGGTAATCTCAAAAATAGTCACACTGTGCACACTCTGAGCCTTCTGAGAAAGAATTCAGATTAACTCATTGCAGAAATAATAAAGACCAAATAAACACATCGGGTTGAAAATAAGTTTAATCATCAGGCGAACAAACCAATCTCTAGTCCTAAAATAGAAATATGCAATTAAGTCTTCTGGGTTTATTTTGTTTATTTTTGTCATTCAGCCTTCCTCCTCTCTCTTTCTTTAGATATGTCTTAACAGGCTGTGGTATAAAGGCCTTGAGCCAGGGGCCCAATCCTCACAGGAACTTCTGAATGGAAGACCTCAAGTGCCTTCTTGTATGAAGCATGATCTGGGAAGGTTGAGAGGTGTGGGTCAACCTAAAGGAGATGAGAGAATGGGGTGGGGGGAGAGAGAGAGAAAGATCAAATGACTTCTTGGATCCAGAAAGATGAGAGGCGTTACCTTCACTAGAGACACGAGTAATAACCGATAGATTTAGAAGTGTTTTGTGTTCATGTAATATGCCCCTGATATTATATAAAATGATCTGTCCCCCCCCTTCAGAGACCCACAAAAACACAGCCAGCCGAGGGTTAAGACTCACTTGGCACACTCTGCAGTTCTTATCTCAACCTTGGCAGCGATATGCACACCGTCTGCCAAGGACTTTATTGGTTTACACAAACAAGAAAATCACCTACGTAGCTTTGCCGTTCATCCAGCTTCCAAGACTACGAGGTTGCTCCGTTTGTTTAGCTGTGCAGTTAGCTTTGTTCGTCACGAACTTCGTGACCCATTGTACTGTCTTAAATAGATATGCTTCTGGGTGTGGTCCAGTGAGTCATGGATCCTATGACTCCAATCCAATGACTCAGGATTTCCTCATACGCCGCAGCTGCAGTACCCTTTTCTCTCGCCTTCTTTGGCGTGCGTCCAGGAATGACGTCTCTCCCTCACTCTCATCTGAGACACCTGTTTCCCCACTACTTGGCTCTCTTTCAGCTGGCACCTGAGCCGGTGCCAGAGGGGGAGGGCTGGGAGATCTGGCTGGCTCCTCTTCCTCCTGCTCAGAGTTGCCTTCCTCCAAAGGGATAGGCTCAGAGGACGGGGCCACAACACTATCCCCCACCGCAGGGTCCTTCCCCCGGGTCTGACGGTCGGGATGGGGTCGGGACGGGAACTGTTCGTGGAAAGTCCGCACCAGGTCAGGGGCCTGAACGGCAGATGCGTCCACCCAGGTGAAATCCTCGGCCCCGTACCCTTTCCAAGCGATGAGGTATTGGAAGCGCCCCTTCAGCCAACGGGAGTCCCGAATACTGTCCACCTCATACGTCGAGGCGTCGTCCTCGTCGGCTGCGGCTGGGGGGGCAGGCGGCGGCGGGCGGCGGAGACGGCTAGTGGGAGTCTCAGGGACCAGGAGGGACCGATGAAAAACGGGGTGGAGCCGCATGGAGCGGGGTAGAGTCAACCGATAGGCCACCGGGTTGATGACCGCCTCGATGGGGAAGGGACCGATAAAGCGGTGGGCCAGTTTCCTCACCGGCTGGTCCGTGGGGAGGTGTTTCGTGGACAGCCACACCCGATCTCCAACTTCCAGCGGTGGCGTCGCCCGGCGGCCGCGATCGGCGAACCGTTTATAGTCCTCTTTCGCCCGGATCAGCTGCCGCCGCACCAGTTGCTGCACCGCCTGCAGCTCCGAGAGGAAGTCCCGGGTCTCAGGAACAGGGGAGTCCATGATGGTCAACGGAAAAAAACGTGGATGGTACCCGACGTTGGCATGGAACGGTGTCATCTGGGTGGAGGTATGTTGGGAGTTGTTAAAAGCGAACTCCGCCAGGGGAAGGTACTCGGCCCAGTTGTCCTGCTGCTGGTTGACAAAACAGCGGAGGTACTGCTCCAGTATGCCAATGACCTTCTCCGTGCCCCCGTCAGTCTCCGGGTGGTGTGATGACGACAGGCACACCTGCACCTCCAGCGCAGCCATCAGGCTTTTCCAGAAGCGGGCCGTGAACTGGGCCCCGCGATCCGAAACCACCCGGTCCGGCAGGCCGTGGAGGCGGAAGATGTGTTGCAGGAACAGGCGAGCCGTGGTACGAGCTGAGGGCAGGCCGCGGCACGGGATGAAATGTGCCATCTTCGTGAGCGCATCCACCACCACGAGGACGGTCGTGAACGTAGCGGACAGGGGCAGGTCAGTCAGGAAGTCCATGGAGATGGCTCCCCACGGTCTCTCCGGTGTCGGCAGCGGCTGGAGGAGTCCAGGAGGGGGGCCGGACGCGGCTTTGGCCTGTCGGCATGGCACACAGGACGTCACGTAGGCGTGCACGTCGTGCCGTACCCGAGGCCACCAAAAAGTCCGCGTCACTAGGTTCAAGGTCTTAAAGAAGCCGAAGTGCCCCGCCGCGGGGTTGTCATGGCACTGGTTCATGACGAGGGCTCGGAGCGGACTTGTGGGCACGTACAGCCGACCCCGGTGCCTGAGCAAGCCCTCCTCCACGGTCCATGGGGACGCGGGGCCGACGTCCGCTCTCCGCTGCTGCGACCAGTCGTCCCGTCGCTGCGCTTCCAGCACCTGAGTCCGCAGGTCCACCGGTTCCTGGACCGCGGCCAAGGAGTCCGCTGGCAGCACCGTCCGGGGGGAAAGGGAGTCCTTTGGGCAAAAGTATTCCGGCTTACGGGATAGCGCGTCCGCCCTCTGGTTGAGGTGGCTCGGAATGTATGTGACGTGGAAGTTGAACCGGGCGAAAAACAACGACCACCGGATCTGCCGCTGGTTCAAATTCCTGGCCGTGGTGAGGTGCTCCAGGTTCCGATGGTCCGTCCGCACCTCCACCTGGTGTCGGGCCCCCTCGAGGTGATGTCGCCAAGCCTCGAACGCGGCCTTGATAGCCAGCAACTCCTTTTCCCAGATGGTGTAGTTGCGCTCGGAAGGAGTGAGTTTCCGGGAGTAGTAAGCGCAGGGAAAAAGAGTGCCACCATCCACCGGAGCCTGTAGCAGCACCGCTCCAATCGCCACGTTGGACGCGTCTGTCTCAACCACGAACGGACGGTGTGGATCGGGGTGCCTCAGGACCGGCTCCGTGACAAAGGCCTGCTTGAGAACCTCGAAGGCCTGCTGCTGCGGGGGCCCCCACTGGAACGGAACCTTCTTCCGAAGGAGCTGGGTCAACGGCACGGTCAGGGTGGCAAAGCCCGGGATGAAGGTCCGGTAGTAGTTGGCGAATCCCAACAGACGCTGGACGTCCTTCACCCGACGCGGGGGTTCCCAACTGCGCAAGGCCGCCACCTTGTGTGGGTCCATCGCGATGCCCTCGGGGGTGATGATGTGCCCGAGGAACTCTATGGAAGTCTGGAAGAAGTAACATTTCTCCAACTTCGCATAGAGCTGGTGCTCCCGCAGGCGCTGCAGGACCTGGCAGACATGCTGGAGGTGACTCTCCGGGGTCCGGGAATAGATCAAAATATCATCCAGGTAGATCACCACGAACCGATCCAGCATGTCCCGGAACACGTCGTTCATCAAGTGCTGGAAGACCGCGGGGGCGTTGGTCAACCCGAACGGCATGACGGTATATTCAAAGTGTCCGTATCGGGTGCCAAATGCCGTCTTCCACTCGTCCCCCTCTCGCATCCGCACCAGGTTGTAGGCTCCCCGGAGGTCGAGCTTGGTGAAAATCGAGGCCTCCCGCAACCTCTCCATCAGCTCCGGGATCAGCGGCAGGGGATAGCGATTCCGTACCGTGATGGCATTCAAGCGCCGGTAGTCGCAACACAGGCGCAAGTCCCCCGTCTTCTTTTTCACGAAGAGGACTGGGGCCGAGAGCGGGGAGGTCGAAGGCCGGATGAACCCACGGGCCAGGTTCTTGTCCAGAAAGTCCCGTAAGGCGGCCAGCTCGGGCTCCGACATGGAGTACAGGCGTCCCGAGGGCAGGGGCGCGTTGGGCATCAAGTCCACCGCGCAGTCGTAGGGTCGGTGCGGGGGCAAGCGATCCGCCTCCTTCTCGCTGAACACGTCGGCGAAGGATGTCAGCTCCGGAGGCAAGGAGACGTTCGGGGCAGAGACGTCCTGGCCGGCACAGGTGTGGCGAAGGTGGTTGACACACTGCAGGCTGGGGAACGAGATGGCATTTCTCGACCACGCCACCTGAGGGTCGTGCGCCCGAAGCCAGGCCATCCCCAGGACCAAGGGGAAGTGCAGGTCCGCCGTCACATAAAACTGGATCGCCTCCTCATGGTTCCCAATGGCAAGGCGCAAGGGCTGAGTAGCGAAGTTGATGGGCCCCGCCACAAGTTCCCGCCCATCAATAGTTTCGACCCTCAACGGAGGGTCCACTGGAACCAAGGGAACCTTGTAATGGGCCACAAAGGCCTGGTCCATAAAGTTCGTGGTGGCCCCCGAGTCCACCAGCGCGTGCGCCTGGAGCCCCTCCGACCGGTTAGCCAACAACACCCGGGTGTTCAAAATCAGGTGCCGAGGGGGCTCACAGTCCACAGCCGCCGCCTCCGGCGGGGCATGGTCACCTGCCTGACCCAGAGTTTCCCCTAGGCCAGGCCTGACCCGTTTCCCGGCTGGTCACGCCGAGGCTCCGGAACAGGCTTGAGCGATCCACTCCGCTTCCGGGGACACGAGGCGGCGAAATGTCCAGCCTCGCCGCAATAGAGGCACAACCCCCCTTGGCGTCTCCGCATCCGCTCCTGGGCCGTCAGTTGAGGTCTGGCTGCTCCGAGCTCCATGGGCTCCTCAGCCGTCGCCACCAAACGCGGTACGGTCCGGGGCGCTGTTGGTACGAAACGCGGGGGTGCCGGCACTGTCGGTGGTTCCGGAAGAGCCCTACGGGGCCGTCGCCGTTGTAGGCGGGCATCGATGCGCAGGCATTGGGTCACCAGCGTGTCCAGGGTCTGTGGCGCCTCCACCCGAACCAGCTCGTCCTGCATCTCATCGCAGAGGCCGTCCTGGAAGGCATCCATCAGCGCCGCCTCATTCCAGGCCGAATCCTGGCCTAGCAATCGGAACTCCGCAATATAGTCCTGCAGGGGGCGCTTGCCTTGGCGGAGGTCTTTGATGCGCCTCGCTGCCGTCTGCACCCGGAGGGGGTCCTCAAACATGGTGCGCAGGTGTTGCAAAAAGCCCTGATAGTCCAGAAGCAAGGGGCTGTCTTGCAGCAACAGGGGCGTGGCCCATCGGGCGGCAGTGCCAGAGAGGGAGCTGATAATAAAAGCCACCCGAACCCGGTCATCCGGAAAATCCTCCGGCCGCATTGCCATGTACAGCTGGCACTGTCCCAAGAAGGCCGGGAACATTTCCTGCTGTCCAGAAAACTTATCTGGCATGTTCACTGGGCATCTTGGACGGGGAAGGGGAGCAGGTGGAGCTGCTACAGGAGCATTTCCCAAAGCAAGTTGTGCAGTTAGCTGTGCTACTTGCTGTTGCAGAAGTTGATTGGCCTCCAGCATCTGCTGTACCTGCTGCTGCAGCTGTTGGTCCATCGTGGGTTAACGATGGAGTTTTGGGTGACGAACAAGATGATCTGTCCCCCCCCTTCAGAGACCCACAAAAACACAGCCAGCCGAGGGTTAAGACTCACTTGGCACACTCTGCAGTTCTTATCTCAACCTTGGCAGCGATATGCACACCGTCTGCCAAGGACTTTATTGGTTTACACAAACAAGAAAATCACCTACGTAGCTTTGCCGTTCATCCAGCTTCCAAGACTACGAGGTTGCTCCGTTTGTTTAGCTGTGCAGTTAGCTTTGTTCGTCACGAACTTCGTGACCCATTGTACTGTCTTAAATAGATATGCTTCTGGGTGTGGTCCAGTGAGTCATGGATCCTATGACTCCAATCCAATGACTCAGGATTTCCTCATACGCCGCAGCTGCAGTACCCTTTTCTCTCGCCTTCTTTGGCGTGCGTCCAGGAATGACGTCTCTCCCTCACTCTCATCTGAGACACCTGTTTCCCCACTACTTGGCTCTCTTTCAGCTGGCACCTGAGCCGGTGCCAGAGGGGGAGGGCTGGGAGATCTGGCTGGCTCCTCTTCCTCCTGCTCAGAGTTGCCTTCCTCCAAAGGGATAGGCTCAGAGGACGGGGCCACAACAATAAACAACTCAAGGTGGCAAATATATTTAATACTCCTTCTTCCTCCTATTTTTCCCACAACAACAACTCTGTGAGGTGGGTTGGGCCGAGAGGGAGGGACTGTCCCAAAATCACCTAGCTGGCTTTCATGCCTGAGATGAGACCTAGAACTTACCATCTCCTGGTGATTGGCCCAAAGTCACCCAACTGACTTTCGTGCCCAAGGCAAGATTAAAATTTATGGTCTGTGGACAATGGTAACAAACCAAGGAGGATGGAGGTGGTTGTTGAAGAGAGAACAGTTTGTTCCCCTTCCATCTATCCCTCTGCAGCCCCCTTGGCTGCCCTTCCCTGTAGGAAAAAGCCCCCTGGGAGGACCTCTTTTCTGAGATCCTTCCTTGGGGATGAAGGGAAGAGTTGGAGGCCAAGGAGGCTGCAGATGGATAGAGCAAAGGGATATAGGGTGTTGATAGATGGTTCTTGGTCCTGAGAAGATCTCTGGAGGAAACTCCTCCTAGGGGTCTTGTTCAGATGAGAGCAGCCAGGGAGGCTGGGGAGGAACATCAAACTGGGGAACAAACATCTTCATCATCACCAACATCCCAATCTATCCACTGCAGGATGAAGGCCAGGTTTTCATGAAAGGTTATGGACCAAAAATGACCATGTTGGTCCAATAGGGTTTGTGTCTGGTCGCAGTAGATGGACTTTGTTTGACTTCTCAATCTTAGGGGCCAACTTGCCCGGCTGGCTTCCATGCTTAACCCAAAGGTGCTTTTTCAAAAGGCAACTGGACTTCCTTTTTCCTTGAAGACACATTCCGCTTCTCATCCAAGAAGCTTCTTCAGAACTTTAGAACAGAAGAAGCTTGTTGGATGAGGAGAGAAGTGTCTTCAAGGAAAAACAAAATCCAGATGCCTTTTGAAAAAAAAAATCCCACCTTGACCTGGATGACTGAGAATAATCTCCACAGACATCTTCCGTGCTTCATGGAGGATAAAGAACATGGATTCCACCTTCAACCCTTGACCACTCTGGTCTTCAGAGTGCTATGAAGGATCAGAAGGAGTTAAGAAGGCTTTTCTCTTCCATCTCTTCTCTTTCCATCCTGCTTTCTGCTCTTCGGATGCAACATCTCCAAGGACTTTCATCCTTTGGGAATGGTTGATTAAGTCTTCTCCACCCCGGTCCACCTCAAACCCCTCATCCTGCTCTTCCCAAGGAGGCTTAATGAACCATTCAGACACCGAAAGGTAATTTCTTGATTGGCAGACCAAATCTCCAGCCGCAGAGATAATTGCGGACACGCAGGTATTAAGTCCTCAGATCTCATTAACGCAGATCAGTTGGCGTTTTCCGAATTGGACATCTAAATCCATAATTAGGCTCCTGTTTAAGTAGGCTTGTTTTATTTGGGGGGCGGGGGGGGGGAGAAGGAGGAGGACAAAGTGGGGGCAGGATCTCCCCTGGCTCCTGCTGAACTGAGCAGCCACAGTTTTGTTATACATGAGTGCTGTTGGTGAGTTGGGGTGTGCTTGAGAGCAGGGTCTCGCTGGCTCCCCTCCTTTTTAATGCATCTTTTACCGCGAGGGTCCTTGGTACTCTCTGAGTTTGGGTCAGTGGTGAAATACAATTTTTTTTAACTACCGTGGCTTGATGGGCGTGGTGTGGCTTGGTGGGCGTGGCAGGGGAAGGATACTGCAAAATCCCCATTCCCTCCCCACTCCAGGGGAAGGATATTGCAAAATCCCCATTCCCTCCCCATTCCAGGGGAAGGATACTGCAAAATCCCCATTCCCTCCCCACTCCTGGGGAAGGATACTGCAAAATCCCCATTCCCTCCCCACTCCAGGGGGAAGGATACTGCAAAATCTCCATTCCCACCCCACTCTGGGGCCAGCCACAGGTGGTATTTGCTGGTTGGACTGTTTACTCTTATATGGCTTGGGGTATTGTTTGCTTCTTGACTGATGGTCTTATCTTGATCTTATGCTCATTTGGGCGTTGACTGTATACTGGTATAAATATTTAGATTCCGGTGATAGTCCTACCCCACCAAAGTTTCATTCCTTGTTAAGAATCTCTAGATCTATCGTTGTTGTTTATAGCTGAGAACATCGCACTCCATCCAAATCAAAGCCCTCTTCATTCATAATAAATAAATAAAAGTCATTCAGTAAGAGGGTCAACCCAACCTAACTTGACCTGCCTGATTTTCTGGGTTGGGTTTTGTCAGCTTTGGCGAATTCACTGGTCCTGAAGTCTCCTTGCTAGCTGGGAGCAGAGGACTCTAAATACCAGCTACAGAGGAACCATAGTAGATTAATAGAAGTTTAAAGAAATGTTTTTTCATCTCCTGCTTGTCCCATAGATGCTATTTTTTTCAGGAGGCAGCTGGGCTTTCTTTGAAGACGTTTTCTTTCTTTGAAGATGTTTCGTTTCTCCTCTAAGAAGCTTCTTCAGCTCTTGGATGAGAAGCTTCTTGGATTATTATTATTAAAAAACAAGAAAGTCCAGTTTCCTCTTGAAAAAGCACCTTTGGAAGTCTCCTGCTTCTGAACTTCAAGAAGCACCTGGTTGATCAAAGGGAGAAAGCAAAAATCCTGGACCAAGATGGACCTTCTTTTCATCAGATCGTGGTTTCTAGAATTCCTTGGTGGCTACGAATTCTGGGAACAACCTCAGAAGGCTGGGAAGACCCTTCAGTCCCACCAAACTTTTCAAGGGCGGGATGTCAAAGAATAATGGATGGAAACTGACCAAGGAGAGATTCAACCTAGAAATGAGGAGGAACTTTCTGACAGTGAGAACAATCAACCCATGGAAGAGAAGTTGCCTTCGGGGGAGCTTCATCACTGGAGGCTTTCAAGAAAAGATTGGACTGTCACTTGTCAGAAATGGTTTAGTGTCTCCTGCTTGGACAGAGGGTTGGACTAGATGACCTACAAGATCCCTTCCAACTCTGTTAATCGGTCACCAGCTCTCCATGAGTCTTTTCTAACTGCTGTCCCTTGCCCAGCATCTCCGTTCGGCATTTTGCACAGCCTGGAGGGACATTTAAACGCAGCTAAGCTAAGATTTCAGGCCTGAGACTGCAACTCCTTTCTTTGCAACTTCTCCGGCACGGTGCGCACCGCCGGGGCAATACAAGTTTCCGTCTTTCCCCACCGATTCACCCATCTTTACAGACCGACCGTTTTTCTCTCGCTCTCCCCACCACCACCACCACCACCTCCCCGTCTTTCTTTGCAACCCATCACTCGTCTTTGCTCGTCAACGCTTGGCAGGGAAATAACGAGAGATGCTAAATCTTTTATAAGGTCAACACGCAAGCAGCTGTCAAACAAGAAAAGAACTTAGTGGAGAAGACAACTGTCTTTGTGAAGGTGGCGGGGGGAGAAATACAGAAGAGGGGCAAGGAAAGGAAAGAAAGGAAGGAAGAAAAAGGGAAGGGAAAAAAAAACCCAACAACCCACAACTTCTCTTGCTCATTAAGCCCACAGGCCTGGGCCCGGCCCGGTCAGAAGACGCCAAGGTGTCTCCGTTTTGTGTCAGTAATTTGTGGTGTCAGAGGAAGTGGGGAGGAAGAGGAATCAGGCAATGCCGAAGAGGGCAAGCCGGTATCCGGGGAGTCATTAACGCACCAGGAACGGCCTCGGTGCCTAATTGGAACCGCTGGGCATTATCAACGGAGGATTCGCCTCCGCTCCCTGACAGCTTTCAGGCCCTAAAATGATAGTCCACTTGTCAATGTAAAAGACCATTAAAAACAAACCGTTTTGATTTAATTGGCGGGAGGGCTGGCGGGAAGGAGGGGGGAAGGGGGTACCCAGGTGAGATACCTCATCAGCTTGTGGGTTTCCCCCCTTTAATTTTCCATTTTTCCCCCAATGATGGTTTCCTTCCCTCCTTCCCCTCCTTCCCAGCTTCTCTTTATTTGCATTTTCTTCTTCCCACCCCCCTTTGCCATGGCTTCAAATTCTCTTCCTTTTCATAAACTGCCTGTGAGTGAAAAGATCCTTGTCCGTCCCGGGCTGCTTTTAATAGGATGGTCAATCAAGAAGTGGGACGGAGGAGCAAGGTGCTCGGAGAGCGGGCTGAAACCCTAGGCACAGGTCTTGTGCCAGGACCTACCATGTTTCCTTGAAAATAAGACCCTGTCTTATTTTTTTTGAACCCTGAAATAAGTGCTTGGCCTTGTTGCCATGCACTCAAAAGCCCGATTGGGCTTATTATCAGGGGAGGTCTTATTTTGGGGGAAACAGGGTAGAACTAAGGAGAAACTTCCTGACAGTTAGAAGAATTAAGCAATGGACGACTTGCCTCCAGAAGTTGTGATTGCTTCAACACTGGAGGTTTTTTAAAAAAAGATTGGAAAGCTTTCTCTCCACAGTCCAGGGGAAAGATACTCCCCACTCCTGGGAGAAGGATACTGCAAAACCCCCATTCCCACCCCAATCCTGGAGGGAGGTTACTGCAAAATCTCCATTCCCACCCCACTCTGGGACCAGCCAGAGGTGGTATTTGCTTGTTCTCTGAACTGCTCAAAATTTCCACTGCCGCTTCTCCAGAAACCTGTCAGAACCTGCTGGATTTCACCCCTGGGTCTCCTGCTTGAGTGGGGGTTGGGCTAGAAGACCTCAAGGGTCCCTTCCAACTCTGTTATTCTGTTAAAGATTCCAGTTTTTAAAAAAAAGGAATCCAGAGGGAGCCATTATGGAGTAATCTACTGTATCCAATTTTGAAAGGTAGTTCTGGGCTTCGCAATTTGATACTCCCACACGGGGAGCGTCGACAAACATGAGCTCACCGCCTGACTTTTTTTCGTTAAAGGAAAAAAAAATAATAATAACAGAATAACAGAAGGGTTGGAAGGGAGGGACCTTGTAAGTCATCTAGTCCAGGCAGAAGACAAACCCCTCCGAACAACCCAAACCGAAGACTTCTGAACGTAACGTTTGAGAAAATAGTTTGCACATCCCTCTGTTTTCTTAGAAGGAGCGTTCTGCTGAATAAACTTTTGAATTCAGCCTCCGAGAAAAAATTCCAGGTGATTTTCATCCTGGTTGCTAGTGCGACATTCAAACAGGCGACATTTTCATTGAAATGATCCGCCATCTGCATTCCCCTTAGGCAAGTAGCTGTGTTGTGGTCTGCCAACAGCCTGTGGAGCTAGCAGTGGAGTCGGACAGTTAGGAGGCTGGGGCCGATCATGGGCCAGTCCTGGAGTCTGGGGAAGGTCCGGACGAGGGCTCTGCATCGGAGGCAGAGATGGGGCCATAGCCATCTGAGAGTGATGCGCAGGCTCCCGAGCCCCCAGAGTCGGACATCAGAGAGCCTGTTCCTAGTGCACGCATGCAAAGAGCTGCCAGAAGGCAAGAGCAGCTAAAGCAAAAAGGACGACTCAGGAGTAAGGCCAGGAGATGATTGGCTCCAATCATCCAGTTCTGGAAGCCTGGAAATGGGTCCGTTTCGGGCCTCTGGAGGGCCTCCAGAGCCTGGGGAGGCCGTTTTCGCCCTCTTGGAGGCTCAAGGAAAGCCTCGGCGTCTCGGGAGGGTGAAAATGCCACCCCTACCGTGGTGCAGGAGGCCGAGTAGGCCACGCCCCCATGGCCACGCCCACCTAGCAAACCGGGCAGTGAACCAGTCATTAAATTTTTCAATCATTATGGCTGCTGTGGGGCCAGCCTCCGCCTTACCATTCAGAATAAGCCCTTTCCAGGTTCAGACCCACCTTTTGGAAATGGGGGATACGCCAAAGCTCCTCCTTTTTCGTCGGCGGCTGGAACTTCCTCAGCAAACACGTCCGAGTCTCGTACAATTTTCCCCGACGTTTCTGAAGCACATCAAATGAACATGCCAGCCTTAGAAAGTCACCAAGGAGAAGGTATCACACATATACACACACTGGCGTGGCGTTTGATTGTGGTGGGGACCAAGCTCAACTTGGAAAAAAAAATCAAGAAGCAATGGGTGGAAACTAACGAAGGAGAGGAGCAACTTAGAACTACAGTGTTTCCCCCAAAATAAGACCCTGTCTTATATTTTTTTGAACCCTGAAATAAGCGCTTGGCCTTATTGCCATGAGCTCAAAAGCCCAATTGGGCTTATTATCAGAGGATGTCTTATTGTGGGGGAAGAGGGTAAGGAGAAATTTCCTGACAGTGAGGACAATTCATCAGTGGAACAACTGGCCTCCAGAAGTTGTGAGTGCTCCAACACTGGAAGTTTTTAAGAAGAGGTTGGATAACCATTTATCTGAAGTGGTGCCTAAGCAGGGGGTTGGATTAGATGACCTCCAAGGTCCCTTCCAACTCTGTTATTCTGTTCTATTCTTATATGAGATGTTTGCCATGCCATGCTTCCTTTTCTGAGCTAAGTCGCCTCTTATTCAATTGCTCCCCTGGTTGTGGTTCTTTCTTCGATCTCCAAGATCATTCCCACAGACCATTTCTGTGAAATGTCTTGGTCATAGTTCAACAGCCGGATATTTCAGAAGCTTCTTCAAAGGACTTTCACGACTGAGGTGGCTACTAATTTATCACATGCTCTACTACAGACATGGTTGTGTGGAATATGGAAAACCTGGTCAGGAGGGCAGGCATTTCCAAAGCTGGAAAGCAGCAGCTTTCGGGAAAAAAAATTAATCGGGAACACAGAAGTTTGCTTCCCAGGTTGAAAATTTGGAAACTTAAGAAACCTTATCTTCAAATCATGGCAGGTGCCTCACAGTATGTTTCCTTGAAGGATTCTCACGAAAGATGAGATACTCCTTGAAGAAGATATCTGATTATTTCTATTTACGCTACATAATTAGCCTGCCATGCATGCTGGGATCATCTAACACATTGGATAACCGGGTCATTTGAAGACCTAACTTTTCCTTTCAAAGGACATCAAACAAGATGTAAGTAATAAATGAACAAGAATAAAGAAAACCCACACCATTAACTCGAAAGGACGAGTGACAAAAAAAAAAAAAAACCCTCCCAAGAGACGTTTGCCGATCTTCTTCAGAAAGCAGTTCCATCAAAGAAGAGATCAAGAGACCATGTAGACCAGAGCTTCTGAACCTTGACAACTTTTAAGATGCATGGACTTCAATTCCCAGAATTCCTCAGGCTCCATGGTGGGAGTTCAAGTCCATGCATGCTGGCTGGGAGCTGAAGTCCACACATCGTAGGGTTCCTAAGACAGTGATCTAAGCTTGCCTTCAATGGTAGGCTGCTGCCGATTCAGACCGGTTCGGGCAAATTGTTAGCTGTGACCTGCAGCTAACGAACCACCCACCCACCCGCTGCCTGGGTACAATCCCTTCCTATATCGCTGTGTTTTTGATGCCACACACATGCATGGAAGGCGTGCATGAGCGAATTGCCGTGTTTTGTGACGCCGCACGCGTGCACGTGCGCACACATTTCTGGTGCTGGGCGAACCAGTTGTTACAGTATACGACGCCCACTTCTGGTTGTCTTCCCTACATCAAGTTGAACCAGATTATGGGTTCTAAGTCCAAGGTCCAACATGTGTCTACAAGAGAATGGTCTTGAGAAGAGGTGAACTGAAAGGCCTTCTAAAAGTCATCTGACCTTTTGCTTCTTCTCAGCCTTCTCAGCTTTGATGACTGCCCTCTGCTCGTCCATCCAAATCTCTCTGTATTTGTGCTGCAGCAGATCAAAGAAAGGCGTGGAAGGTCTGCAAAGATTTTAGAAGGAAAGCAACAAGGAGAATGTTAGAATTTGCAGCAACCCAACCACCACTCAAGTAAATAATTCAGCAGGATTCATGTGTAAAATAAACTTCTTTATATACAGTAATATAAAGCATGATGCATGTATACAATACCCATGCAGCACAAGCCAGAACCAGAACTCAGAATCCAGAAGTACATAAGTATATAAATAGAGAAGCAATAATTCAAGGACATGCCTACCATGATTCTAAGGGAAGGCTCCCACCACTGTTTTCCTCTAAAAGATGCCAACCACTATCCCTTGCTTCTAGGAGAAGACTCAAAGCTTCCCCTCACAGCAGAACCTCTTGGTCTATAAGACAGCCAAGGAAAATGCATTAGAAACAACCATCTTCTTCACGTTCTCCAGTTCCCCATGGTTGCTCAGTTTATCCCTGGGCCTGACGAAGTCTTCTGATGACCTCAAAAGCTCGCCCGCTCTTTGGCCGACCAATCCCTGGCCTCATAAAGAAAGCCCTTGAATGCAAACTCTAGTACTCTTCTTCCTTGTTGGCCTTCACAACGCAAACACGTCAGGGGCTCGAACCGCGATTTCATTTTGGCTTCTTTTTGCACGCACGTAAATAGCTGCCCTTCTTTTCTTTCACCCACAGCTTATTTTGCTCCTGGCGTGACTTTCATTGCTAATTATGTCTTGCCACATGCTTCGGAGAGGCTTAATCTCTGCTCATGTTGGCTAATGATGTTACGAGCTTGATCAAGTGCCTATCCATCCCAAGAGGCTGCTCTTAGAGAAAGCTTTTTTTTTTTTTTCACAAGCTGGAGGGAGGGTGTGTGTGTGTGTGTGTGCCACACACAGATCACACCCAGGCCGAGGCGCGCAGAAGATTTTTGGAACCTGTCCACAATTCAGGTCTTCTGCCACCAGCACCCCCCATCGCCAAATTCTGGGGAAAAAAATGGAGGGGCTCCCCAAAAGAAGAGGTGTATGTGTCTGTGTCAACTTATTTTCCAAATCACCAGATGGCAAGGCAAGGCAAGAAGCGACGGATGGAAACTAACCAAGGAGAGAAGTGACCTAGAGCTAAGGAGGAATTTCTTGACAGGGAGAACAATAGTGGGGACTTCTCTGTGTTGATACCACACCCAGTCTGCCTTCTCTGGATGTCTGCTGGTCTGAGGACTGTGACAAAGAGACAATGGTTTAGATTCTCGTTCTGGGTTGTGTTCCAGATCCTAGCCAAATTTCCTCTATTTATAGATTCTGGTCCTTCATTCAATCTTGGACTATATCGCGGGGATATGGTTTAGGCCTTCTGGGTGCCTGTCTATCTCCCTCCCTCCCTCCCTCCCTCCCTCCCTCCCTCCCTCCCATCTATCTATCTATCTATCTATCTATCTATCTATCTATCTATCTATCTATCTATCTATCTATCATCTATCTATCATCTATCATCTATTTAATCTTTCCGCCCTTGTCCCTTCCGAAATATAACATAAAGCAGATTTTTTCCTTCTTCTCACTATCCATCCATCCATCCATCCATCTTATCATTTACCTGCCTGTCTGTATCTGTCCATCTCTTTCTCTCCTTCCTTCCTTCCTTCCCTCCCTCCCTTCCTTATCTTATCTGCTATCATCCATTCTATCTATCTATCTATCGATCTATCTATCTATCGATGTATCTACTATCTATTTATCTATCTATCTATCTACCTATCTACCTATCTACCTACCTACCTACCTACCTACCTATCAATCATCTATCTATCTATCTATCTGTCTCTATTTTATCATCTATCAGTCTGTCTGTCTGTCTGTCTATCTATGTATCTATCTATCTATCCTTCCTTCCATCTATTCACCCATCCATCTTGTTTGGAAGACACTCGGAAGAGAAGAAATGCCCACAGAATCGCTTCTCCTTTATACCCTCTAAAAATGTATTTATGCATGCTTTCAAAACTGTTCCCTTTCACCAGGCACCCTCCTTTTGTAATTTTAATAAACTCCTCTGCTAAATAATTTTCAAGAGGCAGGAAGTCTTTAGCTGAGGAACTTAAAAACCTTCTTCCCCCTGGTTATAGCAGCAAAGAAGTTAAGCTGAGCTTTCTTGAAACCTACCTGCTCTCTCTCTCTCTCTCTCTCTCTCTCTCTCTCTCTCTTTTTTAATGAGCTCCCTTTTGCTGCCAAATAAGTTATTTTTTTTAAAAAAAAAAAACCGTAATGAACTATTAACAGTATTTTAAAATCAAAATTGCAGGAGTTCGAAAAGAATGACAAAGTCTCCCATATATATATATATTTAATAGATGGGAAGAAGCCAACTCTTCTCTCTCTCTTTCTCTCTCTCTCTCTCCCCCTCCTCCCCTTTTTCTCTCTAAAAATGGAATCCGAGATGAAAAGAAACAATCGTTATAATTTGCAAATAGAAGGCTGACACTTTTTGGGGGTGTACACGTGTTCCTTCCTGACAGGTGTGATTCGCTTTTTGGGCAAAACAGAACCCTATGGGGATTAGAACAGAGTTTCCGGCTGACAAGTCCGTCACAGCCTCGCAGCTCATTAAAACTTTTTTCCCCTCCCTTCCCCAATTTTAATTTTATTTTCTTGAATGGGGAGGATGAAATTTCCCAAGGAACATCGGAGTCTTCTAAGGGGGTTTTAGAACACGGGGGTTGAAAGGAGTTTCAAGGGGAAAGCCCTGGGTGTGACAAATCTGATTTTAGTTACACCTCCCTATGCACAGGCGGGCAAAATAATTGGTCATCAGTGGGTATTAATTTGAAAGAATAGCCAGAGGCTGTTATTTCTTCTTCTTCTTCTTCTTCTTCTTCTTTTTCTTAAAATTCCTGGGAAATCGGTGACAGCAGAGAAAGTACTCCGTTGCAGAGGATGGATGTTGAGATGCCGCCTTCACAAGAGACAGCGGTTTTGTTAAAATTAAAACCTCGGCAGGAGAGGAGAAACGGCGGAGGAGCAAAGTGAGCCGGGAACAAAAGCGGCATCACAGCACATGGGAGCAAGTATGTGTCAGCTGCCTCTGAAAAACTTTCACGGCGGCAAAAACTTACAAAACGCATCTTTTTTTCCAGACCTGACAGTTCAGGCCTGAGTTGATGGCATAGGCTGGGTGTTCCTGGCCCAGCCGTAGAGATAACCAAGAGCAAATGAATCCCAGCAAAGAGGAATTAAGAGGTGGCAGCGATGAGAAACTAAGTGCGGCCAGAATGAACTTTATTTACCGTATTTTTCAGAGTATAAGATACTCCGGACTATAAAACACAACTTTTTTGGAGAGGAAAACAAGAAAAAAAAATGCCTCCCAGCAATTTGCCTCCTTGCAGCAAGCAACGGAGGCCCACATGGCAATAGGCAATGGCAATCCCTGCAGCCTGAAACAGCTGAGGGTCGGAAGGCTGATCCAACCACCAATCAGCTGCTTGCTGCTTGCTGCTTGCTGCAAGGAAGTAAATTGCTGGGAGGCAGAGGCCAAAGGGTGAGGGCCAGTTGGTGGGCAGGGCTACATTCAGTATATAAGACACACCCAAATTTTCACCCTCTTTTGGGGGGGGGGGAAGTGCGTCTTATACTCTCAAAAATACGGTATGTTGGGAAATTGCCACTCAAGTCTGGAAGGAGGGAGTCAAGCAGGGAACTAGCCTTGAGTCCTTGTGTGGCCGCAAAAGGCATAAACCTGACTCCACCCTAAGAGCCATTATCTGGTTGTTCCCAGGACAGATGAAAAATTAATAAGCTCAAGTGGATGCTCTTCAGAGACAACAATGCTCTGTGTAAATGTGGAGAGACGCAAACCCCAGCCCATCTGTTGGCATGTCGGCTACTACCAGAAATATGTACTGACAATGGATTTATTTTGGGCCAACGACAAGAGGTAGCTTCCTCCTGGCAGTCTAAAGTTTGGCTTTTTTCTCCTTTTTTCTTTTCTTTTTTCTTTAAACAGAGGGATAGAATCAAAATCACATGAAGTGTTAATAGCACTTTATAAGGCCTTGGTAAGGCCACACTTGGAATATGGCATTCAGTTTTGGTCGCCACAATGTAAAAAAGATATGGAGACTCTAGAAAGAGTGCAGAGAAGAGCAACACAGAGGATGAGAGGACTGGAGGCTAAAACATATGAAGAACGGCTGCAGGAACTGGGTCTGCCTAGTTTAATGAAAAGAAGGACTAGGGGAGACATGATAGCAGTCTTCCAGTATCTCAGGGGCTGCCCCAAAGAAGAGGGAGTCAAGCTATTCTCCAAAGCATCTGAGGGCAGGACAAGAAGCAATGGGTGGAAACTCATCAAGGAGAGAAGCAACTTAGAACTAAGGAGAAATTTCCTAACAGTGAGAACAATTCATCAGTGGAACGACTTGCCTCCAGAAGTTGTGAATGCTCTAACACTGGAAGTTTTTAAGAAGATGTTGGATAACCACCTGTCTGAAGTGGTGTAGGTTTTCCTGCCTAAGCAGGGGGTTGGTCTAGAAGACCTCCAAGGTCCCTTCCAACTCTGTTATTCTATGTTCCTTCTGTTCCTGTTCTTCTTCTCTTTTCTTCTCCACCCTCTTCCTTCTCTTCCCGCAGATTATTTCACTGGCAATATAAAACAATTCCACAACAGCCCTGGAACCATTTTTTTTTGGGTAGCTCGTCAAATTCCCAAGATCACACTCCGATCTTTAACAGCAAAAAAATAAGCAGCTTTGCTGACTTCTGGAAAAAGCAATTTGTCACTTCTTAACAAGAAAGAAAACTGGCATCTCCCACCGGGGCAGCTGTGTCTGTAACAAAGCAGGACGCCGCCAGAAGTTATCACACGTGTGCAAGAGTTCGTGTCGCACATCCTATCAACATCTCTGAGGTCTGATTGCAAGGGCCACAGGTTGCCACATTTTATGCCATTGTTATCGTTTGTGGTCCTGGTTGGGGGAAACTGAGCAGATGGGGTTGGTAAGAGGAAATAGATCCATTCGTTAGAACAAGGGTCGGCAACCTTAAACACTCAAAGAGCCACAAAGGTCGTAACCGGAAGCCCCCGTTCAATTCTGGAGCTGACCGGAAGTCCCGTTCCCCCACCATAGAGTCTCCTCCTAGTGCGGCATCTTCTACCTGTCCTAACTGAAAGCCGTATCAATTGTGAAGCTGACCAGCGATAGGGAGCCGCAGCAGAGAGGTGAAAGAGCCACATACGGCTCCAGAGCCACGGGTTGCCGACTCCTGCTGTAGAACATAGAATAACAGAGTGGGAAGGGACCTGGTAGGTCTTCTAGTCTAACCGCCACTGCTCAAGCAGGAGCCCCGATCCCATTTCAGACAGGTGGCTGTCCAATCTCTTCTTAAAAGACTCCACCCACAACTTCTGAAGGCAACTTCAGTACCAGGGATTAATTGTTCTCACTGACAGGAAAATTCTTCTTAATTCAAGTTTGGCTCTCTCCTTGATACCGTATTTTTCGGAGTATAAGATGCACTTTTCCCCCCCTAAAAGAGGGTGAAAATTTGGGTGCATCTTATACACCAAATGCAGCCCTACCCACCTGCCGGCCCCCCGGAAAATGGGGCGCACAGAAGTGGCAATAGGCTATGCCAATCCCTGCAGCCTGAAACAGCTGATCTTCGGGAGGCGGATCCAACCGACAATCAGCTGCTTGTGCTAATCAGGTTGTGCGGAAGCTGAAATTGAAACGGGCTGTTTGCTGCAAGGAGGCAAATTCCTGGGAGGCAGAGGCATATTTTTTTTTTCTTGTTTTCCTCCCAAAAAAAGTAGGTGCGTCTTATAGTCCGAAGCATCTTATACTCTGAAAAATACGGTAAGTTTCCATCCGTTACTTCTTGTCCGGCCTTCAGGTGCCTTGAAGAATAGGTTGATGTCTCCCCGTCTTCTCAGTGGCAGACCCTCAAAGACTGGAAGACTGCTATCATGTCACCCTTGGTCCTTCTCTTCACTATACTTAACTTATCCAATTCCTGCAGCCGTTCTTGATATGTTTCAGCCTCCAGCCCCCTGATCATCTTTGTTGCTCTTCTCTGCACCCTTTTTAGAATCTCCTCTAGCGTGGTGACCAGAACTGGATGCAGTATTCCAAGTGTGGTCTCCCCAGTTGTTTTTCAAAAGGAAAGGAAAGCAGGTGTGATTCAGTGTGTGTGTGTGTGTGTGTGTGTGAGAGAGAGAGAGAGAGAGAGAAAGGAAGAGAAAGAGAAAGAAAGAAAGGAGAAAGAAAGAAAAAGAGAGAGAGAGAGAGAGAAAGAGAGAAAGAAAAAGAGAAAGAGACAGTGAGTGAGAGAAAGGAGAAAGAAAGAAAAAAAGAAAGAGAAAAAGAAAGGAAAAAAGAAAGAGAAAGAAAGAAAGGAGAAAGAAAGAAAGGAGAAAGAGAGAGAAAAAAGAGAAAAAAGAAAGAGAGAGAGAAAATGAAAGAGAGAGAAAGAAAAAGAGAAAGAAAGAGTGAGTGAGAGAAAGAAAGAAAAAAGAAAAAGAAAGGAGAAAGAAAGAAAGAAAGAAAGGAGAAAAAAAAGAAAGAGAGAGAGAGAAAGAGAGAGAGAAAAATGAAAGAGAAAGAAAAAAAGAAAGAGAGAGAGTGAGAGAAAGAAAGAAAAAGAGAGAGAAAGAAAAACAGAAAGAGACAGAAAGAGTGAAAGAAAGAAAGACGGTACGCAGGCCACTTAAATCATCTCCAAAGCCAATCGATCAAACCCATGGGCTAAACATGGGAAGTCGTCTTCTCCTCCCTCTTTAGGAACGCATGATGGCCTGTTTGCAAACACGGAGCTTGGGTTGCAAAATGTGGGGTTTGCGCGAGGCAATCCTTGCCAAGATCTCGAAACCGGTGTTCAGCGCTGCGCCACCTGATTGGAATGGGGGGGGGGGAAGCCCCTGGGGGTCCACTACCTCTTCCTTGTTAGTGCTGACCTTGGTAGGAGCCATTGGCGGCTGATGAATAGGCTACGATCCCCTCGATCAGACTCCGGGGAACAGCCATATTATCTGCTATCGGCCCATCTGTGCCTCCCTCGCCCCTCCCGGCTTTCATCCCTGACCATAAATCTCTGTCCAAAACTTAAGAGGATAAGAAAGAAGGTGGGGGGGGGAGGGAAGGAGGAGGATGTGAAAAATGTCCTTTTTATGAGAGACCTCACGACAAAAGCCAGCCGGGGAAGGAAATCAGAAGGAAAGCAAAAAGAGATTGCAGGTTGGGGTGAGAAGGGAAAGCTCCAGAGGAAGGAAGGAAGGAAGGAAGGAAGGAAGGAAGGAAGGAAGGAAGGAAGGAAGGAAGGAAGGAAGGAAGGAAGCGGATGAATGGGTCAAAGGCAACCCATCAGAGCTGGCCAGGAAAGCTCCACCTTCGAAAAACCTGGTTATCGCCACATCGACAGTGAAAAGGAAGATCACTTGGTAAAAAGCGCTGGAGAAGTTAGAAAAAGCGAAGAACCGAATTGGAAGGGACGGTGGAGGTCAGCTAGTCCACCCCCTGCTCAAGCACGAGATCCTATACCATTCCAGACAAATGGCTGTCCAATCTCTTCTTAAAGACCTCCAGGGATGGAGTACCCACAACCGTCTTAAGGCAAGCCGTTCCACTGGCCAGTTGTTCCCACTGATAGGAAATTTCTCCTTAGTTCTTGGTTGCTTCTCTCCTTTATTTATTTATTTATTAAATTTCTATACCACCTTTCTCCTTCCGGACTCAGGGCGGTGAACAGCCAATTTAAAACCAATACAAATACAAAAAAGTTAAAAACGTACTAAAACCAATATAAATTTAGGCTGAAAATGTAAAACCAAATAAAACTCTAAAACTCTAAAAAGTTTAAAAAATAGGAGGGATCAGGCAAGTCCGGCAAGTTGGAAGAGATAAGTCTTCAGAGCCCGACGAAAAGTCCGGAGGTCAGCGATTGTTCTCAGATCCTTGATCAGTTTCCATCCATTGTTCTGCCTTCTGGTGCTTTGGAGAATGGCTTGACTCCCTCTTCTTTGGGGCAGCCCCTGAGATGTTGGAAGACGGTTATCACGTCACTCCTAGTCCTTCTTTTCATTAAACTGGACATACCCAATTCCTGCAACCTGTTCTTCAATCAATCAATCAATCAGAATAGAACTGGAAGGGACCTTGGAGGTCTTCTAGTCCAACCCCCTGCTTGGGTAGGAAACCCTATACCACTTCAGACAAATGGTTATCCAACATCTTCTTAAAAACTTCCAGTGTTGGAGCAGTCACAACTTCTGGTGGCAAGTTGTTCCACTGATTAATTGTTCTCACTGTCAAGAAATTTCTCCTTCATTCTAAATTGCTTCTCTCCTTGATTAGTTTCCACCCGTTGCTTCTTCTTCTATCCTCAGGAGCTTTGGAGAATAGCTTGACTGCCTCTTCTTTGGGGCAGCCCCTCAGATATTGGAAGACTGCTATCATGTCTCCCCTGGTCCTTCTTTTCATCAAACTAGACATATCCAGTTCCTGCAACCGTTCTTCATATGTTTTAGCCTCCAGTCCCCTAATCCTCTTCATTGCTCTTCTCTGCATTCTTTCTAGAGTCTCAATATCTTTTAAGTTGGTTTTTAGCAGGTCTTACAGTATTTGGGGATCAGCTCCTAAATTTACCAATCCAGATTAAGGAGTTAAACCAGTGGGTGAAATCCATTTTTTTTTACTACCGGTTCTGTGGGCATGGCTTGGTGGGCAAGGTGTGGCTTGGTGGGCGTGGCAGGGGAAGGATACTGCAAAATCCCCATTCCCTCCCCACTCCCGGGGGAAGGATATTGCAAAATCTCTATTCCTACCCCATTCTGGGGCCAACCAAAGGTGGTATATACCGGTTCTCCGAATTGCTCAAAATTTCCGCTACCCGTTCTCCAGAACCTGTTAGAACCTGCTGGATTTCACCCCTGGGTTAAACCCCACCCCCACCGCTTTCTCCTTCCTCCTTCTTTCCTTTTTTTTTTTTTATAACCCAAAGTGGCCGTAATAATCCAATAATTGGCTTTGATCTACACCCTGTTTTTAAAGTGCGGGGGGAATAAATGCCCGCAGGCCAGACAACTTAAAAGGGAACGATTAAAGAAGATTGGAAACGGGATCGTAATAATTGGAAATGAATAGCTCCCCCCTCCTCTTTTTTTCTTCCCCAGCTGTTGGGCAAAAAAACCCCCCAAAAAATCTTGGCCATTTTTCCGGGTTGGGATGGATGTCCCGTGTTATTTATTATGGGATGGCGGGGATATGCGACCCTTGAAGGGTTTTTCCTGGGCAGCCACTTAACCTCAGTTTATGAAGAAATAAAGCAAATTTGGAGCCAATGGAGGGAGACCAATTTTTCCACCCCCCCCCCCCACAGCTTAAAAGCTCTTTGTTTGCCATGAGGACCGACAATCCTTGTCATAGCTATGATGGCTAGTTGTAATCAAGATAAAGCTTTATGGCCAGGGGTTTGGCGGCTAACAGCCGCCCCAACGCCTCATTTTCATATGGCTGCAATTAATGTTAATGCCTGCGATGAAAATGGTCATTAAAGACCATTTTAAAATCCATCCCATTTGCATATGCAAATCGGTGCCATTTGCTGGCGGATTGCCTCCTTAATCACCACCTCCGCCCCACAAAATAACTCTTCCCTCTTACCTTTCGTACTTTTTATTTAAACAAGGGAAATAAAATCTTTAGTACCAATTAGCTTTTTAAAATGAAATCTATCACCGAGCACTCTCACCAGGAGCGAGGAAAAAAGAGGCCGCTTGCTGGGTAAAATAATCAACGTAATATATATATATATTTTACACGTTCATCACAATATGATAATTCTTATTATTGCTGCACAGGTAGTCCTCAATTATGCCCAACGTTCCCGTTGCCAAGCAGGACAGTTATTAAGTGGGTGTTTTGCCCCATTTTACAAACTTTTCTCACCACGGTCGTTAAGCGAATCGCTGCAGCTGTTAAGTGAGCAAGCCGGTCGTTAAGTGAGTCTGCCTTCCCCATTGACTTGGCTTGCCAGAAGCTCGCAAAAAAGGGGATCACGTGACACTGCGAACCGTCATAAATATATAAACCAGTTGCCAAATGTCCCAGTTTTGATCTCTGCGGAATTCTGCGATGGTCATAAGTGTGAGGTAAAAAGTGCAGTGTAAATCACTTTTTTCAGTGCTGTAACTTCAAACAGTCCCTAAACCAGGGATGAAATCCAGCAGGTTCTGACAGGTTCTGGAGAACCGGTAGCGGGAATTTTGAGCAGTTTGGAGAACCAGCAAATGCCACCTCTGGCTGGCCCCAGAGGGGGGTGAGAATGGGGATTTTGCAATATCCTTCCTCCAGGAGTGGGGTAGGAATGGGGATTTTGCAATATCCTTCCCCTGGAGTGCAGAGGGAATGGAGATTTTGCAGTATCCTTCCCCTGCCATGCCCACCAAGCCACGCCCACCAAGCCACACCACACCACACCCACCAAGCCACACCCACAGAACCGGTAGTAAAAAAATAAATGGATTTCACCACTGCTCTAAACCAATGGTCCTAAGTTGAGAACTTCCCGTAGTCCTGCCTCCTATCATTTTCATGCTCTTATCTTGGACCCCTAGGAAGCTTTGGATAGCACACCAACCTCAACGCACCCAACCCGGAGTTCCCTGTGACTCTAACCGAGCGTAGAGTTATTGTAAGACCAGAGAAGGTTCCATAAATGGAAAATTAATTCCAACAGAAACGATTCGGTTTAGGTAGGCCTGCACCCCAAAACCCTCTCTGCCTCTGCCTCTCACCGTGCTGGCCTTCCATATGTCATGTCCGGAGGGACTTTGGGAGGGGTCCTCTTGAACCGACGTTCGTCTTCCACGTTGACATGGAAGTCCTTCATCTTGCGGTACAGGTTCTGCTCGTGGACCGTGACGTAGCCGTCCTTGACCGCATGAACATTGGTGGTCATGTAATCACGGGGTTTCTCCTTCTCCAAAATAATCCTGGGCTTCATGACGTGCCAGTGGCAAATGGCTGGAAAACAGAGGAGGGGGTTAAGGAGAGACACCATGGACGTTAAAAGAAGGCAACGCTCCTTCCCAAACCAAGGAAAGGAGAATTACAGAACAACAGAGTCAGAAGAGATCTGAGGTCTTCGGAAAGTTCAAAGTCCCCCAGATAATCCTCTTCTAGGATAGAACCATCACTGTGAGAAGAGTCATGCTCAGAAGTAAGGTCAGGGACATTGCAGACCTATAATGGGACCTGAGGTCTAGACATAACCTCATTGGGTTGCAAATTAGCACCCCGTTGGATGGTAGCAGCCAAAATCTTAGAAGTAGTCTCTGATATTACAGACTGAACATCCAGACTCTGACCAGCCTGTTGCCCATCACCCGCACGGAGCCCCACTGCAGTAGGAGTGAAGGTAGCCTCTGGGCCCCAGTGGTCAGCTCCAGATGCCATGGGAACCTCTACCAATTGAGCATGAGATACTGTCAAAGACATGTCATGTGCCAGCCTCACTGATGGTCTTTGCTGAACTATAGTCTCGCCAGATGCTCCAGGAGCCACCTTATCCTGAGCAACTAAAACATCCTCAGTTACCGATTCGCCCAAACGCAAATCCCCCAAGCAGGAGTCCCTACACCATTTCTGACAGGTGCCAATTCAGTCTCTTCTTGAAAGCCTCCAGTGATGAAGCTCCCACAACTCGAATCTTTCCTAGGTCAGTTTCCATCCATTATTCCTCGTCCGTCTAAATATGGGCTTAGACAGCTTAGAACTACGCCGCCTTTGGTCTGACCTAAGTGTGGTACATAAAATTATCTGCCACAATACCCTACCTGTCAATGAGTACTTCAGCTTCAACCACAACAATACACGAGCACACAATAGGTACAAACTCAAGGTAAACCGCTCCAAACTCGATTACAGAAAATACAACTTCAGTAACAGAGTGGTCAATGCCTGGGAAGCCCTACCTGACTCTGGGGTTTCATCCCAAACCCCCCAAAACTTTAACCTTAGACTGTCTACTGTGGACCTCACCCCATTCCTAAGAGGTCTGTAAGGGGCGTGCATAAGCGCACCAGCGTGGCTTCTGTCCCTGTCCTAATATTCCTTTTTACTCTTAGTCTTTTCGCGTATTCAAATTATGTTTATACTTTTACCTGTTTTATCTTATATATGCTTGACAAATAAATAAAGAAAAAGAAATAAAATAAAAACAATCAGCGTTACCTGATCCGCTTACCTTCAGGAACGCCTCCATCCATTCCGTGTAAATACAATCCGTAGTTAAAATCATATCCCGGAAGGGTGTAGTTACTTCTACGGGCCTTCCCAAGCTCTGGCTGCAAAAAGAAACCCAAATTCATTTTAAAAGGATTATCCATCAACGTGTATCTTTGGCAGGATGGCTCCCAACCTCCATGATTGTACAGGTAGTCCTCAACTTACAATTACAATTGGGATCAGAATTTCCATCGCTAAGCGAAGCAGTCGTTAAGTGAGACCTGCCCAATTTACGACTTTTTTCCCCTTGGCCAGGGTAGTTAAGCAAATCGATTTGTTTGCAGTTGTTAAGTGAGTGGCTTGTTTGCAGAAAAGCTTTTAATCAACCCAAGCTAGAGTATAGAAGAGGAGAGGAGGGGAGAGGAGAGGATAATGGGATGGGAGAGAAGAGAGGAGAGGAGAGGAGAGGAGAGGAGAGGAGAGAAGAGAAGAGAAGAGAAGAGAAGAGAAGAGAAGAGAAGAGAAGAGAAGAGAAGAGAATAATGGGATGGGATGAGATGGGAGAGAGGAGAGGAGAGGAGAGGAGAGGAGAAGAGAATAATGGGATGAGATGAGATGGGAGAGAAGTGAAGTGAAGAGAAGAGAAGAGAAGAGAAGAGAAGAGAAGAGTGAAGGAGGGGAGAGGAAGGGAGGGGAGGAGAAGAGAAGAGAGGAGAGAAAAATAGAAGAGAAGAACAAATCTTATTTCATTTCATTTTTCAACAGTGATTAAATTACTGGATCAGCAAAATGCATAGGATTTCCTGCCTAAGCAGAGGGTTGGACTAGAAGACCTCCAAGGTCCCTTCCAACTCTCTTATTCATCTACAGTCATTCATTTAACAACTGTGGGGGGAAAAGATTGTTTCCCTCTGGGGCCCGACTCACTTAACAACTATCTTGCTAGTCCCGATCCCCATTGTGATCACAAACCGAGGACTACTCGTACTCACTGCTTCGCCCAACAGGAGCCCTCACCCCCCACCCCCACCCCACGCAAAACTTCTTTAAAACTTTGGTTTTCTGTGGCTTAAAAAAAAAGGAGTGGGGAGGATAAAAAAGGAGTGGGGAGGATTTTTTGGTCCTATCGTGTTATACCAGACCCCCTTCCTGGGCTTTTTAAGTGTTGCCTCTAATTTGGAATCCACCGAGAGATTTTTTTTTTTTTTTTAACCTGACACACAAGAGATTTGTGAGTTGGTTTCTTAACCACCCTGTGGGTGGGCGGCTTGTCTTGAAAACCAGGCAAGGAGGAAACCTGGAAAAAAACATTTTAAAGCAGTTTTTGCCTGAGGGATTTGCAACCTCCTTGAAGGTGGTTGTGGGGAGGGGACGGAGAAGCATGCAGCAAAACCGAATTTTCCCATTGTGCGTCCGTCCGTTGACCCACTACGAGCTTAAGGGAGAGAAAAGGGATTCCCACCCACTCCGTCCCATCCCAACCTCACTTCTTCTCCTCCATTTCTGACGAAAAGAAACCAAAAACTTTTCAAAGCCCAGCAGCTAATCTCTGCCTGGCTTCACCATGGAGACCTCAGCCAAGACAAAAAAGGACAATCAGGGGGGGTCAATGAATCCCACAGACACCACAAAGCCCACCTCCCTACCCCCAGTGGGACGGGACACCTCGGGAAAGAAAGGGAGTTAATTTGAAAACTAAATAACAACCAGGGTCCGTGGTGACCGGCTGTTGTGTCTCTTCAAGGTTCATTAAAGCTTTTCGTTCAACTCTGAACATATTTGTCTTGGCCCAGCCAACGTTTTTCTTGTTCTGCCATTGATCTTTTCCTGACTTGGCCACGAAAGGGCCGCTCGCTCGAAGAAGCACGGGAGATTTGTCAAGCCACACAGCTGCTCTTGGGTTCCGTTTCTGCACTTCTGGGTGGGATTTCTTCCTAGTCCTCCTGCTAAAGGAGGGGGTTGGACTAGAGGACCTCCGAGGGCCCTTGCAACTCTGTGATTCTATATTTGTCTCTCTGCCTAAGTCAAGTTGTGTTTTTCCCTCCTCTCTTCTCCCCTAGACTTCACAATCTAAAGCACAATTTTTGGGAGAGTGGGGGAAACCCCAATTCCTGGTCAAATTACACCCTCTTCTGGGTTTTTTTTTTTTTTTTAATTTTGCCATAATAACAGAGGGCATATCCCATCCTGCACTGATTCAACGTAGGGTTTTCTGTTCCGTGGGTAGAACTGGCATTCATCCTGCCCTCACGGCTGTCCTCAAGAGCGAATAACTTCATTAAACGTCATCAAATCTCATTAAGATGTTATTTCACTGGCCTTATTTCCCACTTCACTGTTCTAATTAAAACCAACTCCATCTATTTTTCCAAGATGCCCCTTCCTTCCTTCCTTCCTTCCTTCCTTCCTTCCTCTCGCTCTCTTTCTCTTTCTCTCTCTCTCGTTCTTTCTTTTTTGCTTTCTTTCGCTTTCTTTCTCTCTCTTCCTTTCTCTCTCTTTCTCTTTTTTTCTCTTTCCTTTCCTTCTCTCTCTTTCTCTCTTTTTCTCTTTCTCTCTTTCTTTTGTTCTTTTTCTTTCTCTCTCTCTCTCTCTCTCTCTCTCTCTCTCTCTCTCTCTCTCTCTCTTTCTTTCTTTCTTTCTTTCTTTCTTTCTTTCTTTCTCTCATGAAGCAAGACATCTGCTAAATGAGGTTTCTCTCCCCGTTTTACGACTTGTGTGGTCACCATTGTTCAGTGAATCCCCACAGTTGTTACACGATCCGTTAAACGAATCTGGTTTTTCCGTTGACCTTGCTTGACAGAAGTCGTGACAAAAGGGATCACGAGACCTCTGCGGGGGAAACACTGCTGCGACCGTCGTAAATATGATGTCAGTTGCCCCGAGTGTCCCAATTCTGATCACATGACTATGGGGGATGCCGCAACAGCCATAAATATGAAAACGGTCCTACGTCTTTTTCTTTTCCTGTGCTGTTATAACTCCGAACGGTCACTAAATGAATGATTGTAAGTCCAGGACTACTGGAGGAGCAAAATACAAACTTCCAGGAAAGCACATGATTTTTTTATTAAAGATTTTGCGTATTTGCCGATTGAAAGGGTCGGCAGTTCAGTGGTTCGAGTCCCTGATGCCGCGTAACGGAGTGAGCTCCTGTTACTTGTCCCAGCTCCTGACAACCTAGCAGTTGGAAAGCACGTAAAAAATGGAAGTAGAAAAATAGGGACCCCCTTTGGTGGGAAGGGAACAGCGTTCCGTGCGCTTCTGGCATTGAGTCATGCCAGCCACATGACCACGGAGACGTCTTCGGACAGTGCTGGCTCTTCGGCTTTGAAACAGAGATCAGCACCGTCCCCTAGAGTCGGGAACGACTAACACGTATGTGTGAGGGGAACTTTTACCTTTTCGTTACTTTTCCTCTTTTTGGCTTATTTTGCTCTGATTGTTTTAAAGGCCTGGTGGTTAAGACAAATGCAGCATTTCTGATCGCTCCTTCCTCCTTAAGTGATAGTTTCACTTAAAAAGGAGACATCCTCTCCACCCCCATGCCTTAAAACCCATCATCACACACTCCATTACAAGGATCGTTCCCTGATTTATGGGTCCTGGTGGGCAAAACATTACTTCCAGGGATCTCCTGCTCTCCCCTCCAACCGCTCCTTCCTTCCGACATATTCCCCCCTACTCATCCCACCCAAACCACAGCTTGATCTCCAGCTTCTCATTTGCATTTACATGATCTCGCTGTGCGGCTTAAGAGATGGAGAGATTTATTTGCTACTTAGCGTTGATGTTTGATTACATTTCGGGGAAGGCGGTTTGGCGACAATACGCCGAGAGGGTGGGTGGGATACGGGTGGGCCCCGTTCCCTTGAGCGGGCCCCTAGGGCGGGGGGCAGGAACTCCACATTCTCCAAAGCACCCGAAGGCCAGACAAGGAACAATGGATGGAAACTGAACAAGGAGAGATTCAACCTGCAAATCAGGAGGAATTTTCTGACAGTGAGAACCATCAACCCAATGGAACAGAAGTTGCCTTCGGAAGTTGTGGGAGCTTCATCCGTGGAGGCTTTCAAGAAGAGACCGGACTGCCACCGGTCAGAAATGGTGTAAGGTCTCCTGCTTGGAAGGGGGTTGGACTAGATGACTCTACAAGGTCCCTTCCGACTCTATCAATCTGTTAAAAAAAAAACTCATTCGCTCTGCTGATAGATCAAGTTTTGGGGGTGTTTGCAGAAGGGACAACAGCTTTGGGGTGACGTTGATAGAAGGACGCTTGCTTCTGAATCCTCTTAAGTGCCTTTTTGCAATGAAATGAGGTCGCATTTAGAGATCTTGATCAAGGTAGAAAAAAGAGGTGGAGACTCTGGAAAGAGTGCAGAGAAGAGCAACAAAGATGATCGTGGGTCTGGAGGCTAAAACATAGGAAGAATGGTTGCAGGAATTGAGTAGGTTAAGTCTAATGAAGAGAAGGACTGAGGGTGACATGATAGCAATTTGGACTTCCAAAATGCCAAATGTGGAACCATCTACCATCCTGAAATTGTTCAAAAATGGTGGCATTTACTTAAACAGGCCTACTTTGAAGAAGGTTGATGGCTCAGTGCTTGAGGCACCAGGCTAGAGAGCAGGAGAGCGGGAGTTCAAGTCTCACTTTAGGTACGAAAGCCGGCTAGGTAATTGTAGGCCAATCACCAGGAGACAAGTGAGTTCTAGTTTTGCCTTAGGCCTGAAAGCCGGCTGTGTGACTTTGAGCCAATCATCAGGCGGCTGAGAGTTTTAGTTCCACCTTAGGCACAAAAATTGGACAGGGTGATTTTGGGTCAATCACCAGGAGGCTGGGAGTTCTAGTTCTGCCTTGGCCATGAAAGCCATCTGAGTGACTTTGAGCCAGTCAGTCTCTCTCAATCCAACCCACCTCACAGGGCTGTTGTTCTGGGAAAAAATAGGAGGAGGAGGGAGGATTAGTTATGTTCACTGCCTAGAGTTATTTGTAAAAACAATGAAGGCAGGATAGAAATAAGTAAGTAAAGAAAAAAAGAAAGAAAGGAAATTAGAGAGATAGATAGATAGATAGATAGATAGATAGATAGATAGATAGATAGATAGATAGATAGATAGATAGATAGGATGGCTTAGAGATAGACAAATATAGAAAATAGATGATAGGTAGACAATATATAGAGGCAGAGGGAGAGATAGATGGATTAGAGAGATGTAGGAGATGGATGGATGGATGGATGGGTGGACGGACAGACAGAGAAGATGGCTTAGAGATAGATGAATATAGATGAATAGGTAGACAATAGAGAGTGAGAGAGAGACATAGAGGATGGCTTAGAGGTAGATAGACATAGAAAATATGTAGAAGAGATAGGTAGGTAGGTAGGTAGGTCGGTAGATAGATAGATAGATAGATAGATAGATAGATAGATAGATAGATAGATAGATAGATAGATAGATGGCAGAGAGAGACGATATATATATATAGAGAGAGAGAGAGAGAGAGGGAGGGAGAGAGAGAGAGAGAGAGAGAGATAACAAATTGTAGGAGAGGGATGCTATAAGCAAGTGCCTTTGATGAAAGTAACAAGAAGGAAGGAAGGAAGGAAGGAAGGAAGGAAGGAAGGAAGGAAGGAAGGAATTGTAAAGGGCTTTGAAAACAAACAAGCAAACTTTCTTTTAAGGAAAAATGCTTGCATTTATCCTCACCCTCACCAACTCTTAGAAGATAAAACAGCTACCGTCTACCTGGTGTCTACTGATGCTCAACCAGACTGAAGGCAGCCTCTGGAAGCATGAAGTGATGCTTGGGAAAAAGGGGGACGGTGGGAATCCAGGCTGTGTGGTTATTGAAGGGTGTGTGTGTGAGAGAGAGAGAGAGAGAGAGAGAAAGAGAGAGAGAAAAAGAGAGAGAGAGAGAGGGAAAGAGAGAGAGAGAGAGAGAGAGGGAAAAAAAAGAACAGCAGGATTTCCTAATGAATGACAAGCTAGTGAGTGGAAATTTAATTTGGTCTAATTAAGCAGCCTTGGTGAGGATTTGTCCTCCGATGAGAAGGACGCCAAAGAGATTTAAATGCAAATGAACAGGGAGGATTTTGGAGCGAGCAAGCACTTTAAAAAAAGAAAAAGTGCTTAAGTGTGTGTCTGGGTGTGTGTGTGTAGGAAAGAGAGAAAGAGAGAGGAAGACAACAATGGGTTCAGCTTTGGTAACAAGCTTTGTTGGCTCAGCTTTGAGCCTAGCAGGAAAAAAAAAAACCCCAAACAGTTGAGTTGTCCATAGCTTGTGGTTGAAACTCAGAAGGTTTCCCTGGAAAGGGGCACAGTCCACAAGGATTGTTCGAAAGTGGATAGCTCTGCAGACTAAGCACCCTAATTAACATCCTGCCGTCTGCAATTACTGCATGTTTGAATCTCCCCAGGCTCAAGGTTGACTCAGCCTTCCATCCTTTCTAAGGTGGGTAAATTGAGGACCCGGTTTGTGGGGGCAATAAACTGACTTTGTATAAATATACAAAAGTATGAAGGCTGTTGCTTAATGCATTGTAAGCTGCTCTGAATCTCCGGAGAAGGGCGGCATATAAATCAAATTAAAAAAAAAAATTGGGGAGGTGACTCATTCACAGCATTTCATTGGACTGACAGGAGAGAATCTTGGTAGCTGAGGGTTGAACTACGGGGGTCCTTGGTGCTCTTTGAGCTGCTTTGTTTCCTTTGCAGACCTTTCCTGTTTCATGACCCAGCTAGGCAGCAACATCAATGCTAGAAGGCAGTTAGGGTTTGTGGAGAGGAGATAGAGGAGGAGGAGGGTTGTGGGGTCCTTGGTGCTCTCTGAGATGGGTTGTTTTCCTGCAGACTTGTTTCATGATCCAAGTAGGTAGCATCAACAGTGCTAGAAGGGGGTGGGATTTGTGGAGGAGGAGGAAGGAGGAGGAAGGAGGAGAAGGAAGAAGAGGAGGACGAAGAGAGGAAGGAGCAGGAAGGAGGAGGAGGAGGAGGAGGAGGAGGAGGAGGAGGTAGAGGAGGAGAGGAAGAGGAGGAGGAAGAGAGGAAGGAGAAGGAAGGAGGAGGAGGAGAAGGAGGAGGAAGAGGAGAGGAAGAGGAAGAGAAGGAGGAGGAGGAGGAAGAGAGTAAGGAGAAGGAAGGAGAAGGAGAAGGAGGAGGAGGAAGAGGAAGAGAGGAAGGAGAAGGAGAAGAAAGAAGGAGGAGGAGAAGAAGAAAGAAGGAGGAGAAGGAAGAAGAGGAGGAGGAAGAGGAGGAGAGGGAGAGGAAGAGGAGGAAGAGGAGGAGGAGGAAGAGAGGAAGGAGAAGGAAGAAGGAGGAGGAGGAGGAGGAGGAAGAGAAGAAGGAGAAGGAGAAGGAAGAAGGAGGAAGAGGAAGAGAAGAAGGAGAAGGAAGAAGGAGGAGGAGAAGAAAGAAAGGAGAAGGAAGAAGAAGAAGAGGAGGAAGAGGAAGAGGAGGAGGAAGAGAGGAAGGAGGAGAAGGAGGAGGAGGAGAACATCTCTGGAGTGCTAAAAGGGACTGTATATACACGGAGCAAATCCCACTCCCCTCTTGCACTGATGATGTTCACTAGTTCGGTCATGAAACATCTGCAAAACAACCACCAAGCTCAGAGAACAAGAGGGACCCCACTACTCAACCATTTCTACCTATTGCGAGGAAACTTTATTTTCCTCGGCCAGTTTAGGCACAAGGCCACCTCGTTGCCAAAACAGGAAGGGCTGATCCTTTTGAAAATCAATATGTGCCTTTTGGCCTGCTTCATGGACCCTTCCCCGGAGTATTTGGGATCCTTGGATAGCACCGTCCGCTACCCTGATAACTCCGCGAAGGAGTCACCATCTCCACCGCACTGTATCCGCTCTCCCCCCCCCCCGTCCCCGATTCTCACAGGAAATCAAATATAATCCTATTTAAGAAGCTTTAAATAATTTTGAGCTGACATGCCGATTTCTTCAAATGCAGCTTAAAATGCGTTTGGCTCGCAAACCCTTTACAACAACAGAAGAAACGCCCACCTCCAATCTGATTTAAAAATAAAATTCAATTGGAGGAGGAGGAGGGGGGGAAAAAGAGAGAGAGATTGATAGAAATGCACCCTGCCTGCCCCTTAAATTCACAACAATAATAATAATTTAAAAAAAAAAACCACTCCACCCTTTCCCCCAAATTTGGCATGTTGCGAGAATTCAGCCGGGACTTTAAAAAAAGTCTCTATCATCATCATCATCATCATCATCATCATCATCATCATCATCATCATCATCATCCTTTCATCTAAGGTGACTTGGTTTTGGCTCCACCGTTCACTCATTCAATGGTAGGGCTCTGTGCAACGTGACGTGAGAAGGAACGGCGAGATAAAAGTGATAGTTTGGCTCTTGGTATATCATGTGAACCCATAAAATATAGAATCGAAGAGCGGGAAGGGACCTTGGGAGGTCTTCTAGTCCTCTGCTCAAGCAGGAGAACCTCCGCCATGCCAGACCAATGGATGTCCAGTCTCTTCCAGTGATGGTGGAGCACCAGGGGTGAAAAATCCAGCAGGTTCTGACAGGTTCTGGAGAACCGGTAGCGGAAATTTTGAGTAGTTTGGAAAACCGGCAAATGCCACCTCTGGCTGGCCCCAGAGTGGGGAGGGAAAGGGGATTTTGCAATATCCTTCCCCCTGGAGTGGGGTGGAAATGGAGATTTTGCAATACCCTTTCCCTAGAGTGGAGAAGGAATGGAGATTTTGCAATATCCTTCCCGCAGGAGTGGGTTGGGAATGGAGATCCCTCCCAACTCGGTTATTCTACTCCACTCTACTCTACTTCTATTCTATTCTATTCTATTCTATTCTATTCTATTCTATTCTATTCTATTCTATTCTATTCTATTCTATTCTATTCTATTCTATTCTACTCTACTCTACTCTACTCTACTCTACTTCTATTCTACTCTACTCTACTCTACTCTACTCTACTCTACTCTACTCTACTCTACTCTACTTCTATTCTATTCTATTCTATTCTACTCTATTCTACTCTACTCTACTCTACTCTACTCTACTCTACTCTACTTCTATTCTATTCTACTCTACTCTACTCTACTTCTATTCTATTCTATTCTATTCTATTCTATTCGATTCGATTCGATTCGATTCGATTCGATTCGATTCGACTCGACTCGACTCGACTCCTCTCAAAGACAGCATATGTCTTTGATATATCTACTTTAATACCCCACTAAAAACCCAAAGAGGAAACCATACGCAATAAATCTTATTTTTAAGATTCAGAGGTTTATTCATGAGCAATTTGGAACATGGGCCAGCCATCATAGCAATGTTATTCCGCAACAAAACTTACATTGTTAAACCTTTGCAATGGGGTCCCATGACATATAGCAGTTCCTACAAGGACTGCTATCGGGCAAAGGACCTCATTCTCATCTCAAGCCACGTTTCTTACACCTTTTTTTAACGGACATAAGCATTCACTCCCCTGTTCTTTCTTACATTCTTACTGACCGTTACTGTCTGCAAACACCCGTGTACATCTCAAACTTGCAGCTCTTTATGCAGCTCCTCCTAGTCCCTGTTTTATTTCTTCGGTTGATCACTCTTCAATGAACAAATGATAATTATAAAAAAGGACCTCTAGCTAGCATGGTGGAGCTCACCCACATGCCATTAGAGAGACCCTCTACCGTCCCAGATGGCCTTCAAAGTTGGTTAGTTAGGGAAGGATCTGGCTTTCCAAGATATTCTCATTTCTTTTGAGAATATCTCAAACACGCAATTCCATGTTCCTTTGCTAAAATGCCCCAGCCAGAGAGCCCCATTTCCTGGAAAAGATGGGAAAACTTTCTCTCCCTCCGCAAAGACTTGTTCAGCTGGCCGAGTATTCCCCTTCATTAAGCCAGCATCTCAGACTGTAAACCTCCTTAATTTCCAACATCGCCACTATTTATTTAAATGCTAACTCACATTATGAAGTGATAATCCACCAGCGCAAGAGATAACTTATGAAGCATTTAAATTAAGAGAAGCAGTTAATTGGCAGCATGTGTCTGGTAAGCCTCACTAACACCAGGAAACGAAAATAAGGCAGGAAAAATGGAAGGTGGAGAGAGATTGGTGTGGAATGGCGATCAGACGCAGAATTGGCCATCAAGAGATCATGTAATCTTGAGGACACTGCAATAGTCATAAGTGCGAAGGAGAGTTGGAGGAGGAGGAGAAGGAGGAGGAGGAGGAGGAGGAGGAGGAGGAAGAGGAGAAGGAGGAGAGGAGGAAGAAGAAGAGGAAGAAGAAGAACTTCTGTAAAATATAAAATGTTGCAAATAGTAGAAGAGGAGGAGAAGGAGAAGGAGAAGGAGAAGAGGAGGAGGAGGAGGAAGAAGAAGATCCTAATCCTAAGCATTTTTAACTTTCAACCTCATATGGTAGATCAACTTCAGAGGAAGGATGCAATAACTTTTAATTGAGATTGGTGCTAATGACAGAATCTCACAAGTCTCACTGAGCTTCTTATCATCATCCTCTTTTAACGAACCCCATTATCCCTTGCTGGGTGGAGTCTGGGCAACTGAATGCAGCTGAGTGTTTACTGGCCAGATGCCCTTCCTGTTGCCAAACTGGAGTTTTGTTCGGCAGATATATTCTCATTGTACCCAGAGAGAGAAATATCTGCCTCTACCTAGGATCGAACTCACAGCCTCCTGATTGTGAGGCAAGAGTGCCACCTCTAAGTCACCACACCGCTCATCCTTCCCCCCCACTTCTTATATTCCTGTGAATTAGGAGGGTTTCTGTCTGAGCTGCCTCCAAACATTATCTGGAGGTTCTGGACTTAAAAAATGCTTTAGCCCCTTTTGCCTAATGGTTGCCACATACCTCCATTAACATCAAGCTTACTCTATCTATTGCTCTTACTCTTCTTTGGAGGTGTCTGGCTCAATGCTAAGATGCTGAGCTTGTTGATCGAAAGATCGGCAGTTCAGCAGTTCGAATCCCTGGTGCCGCGTAACGGGGTGAGCTCCCGTTCCTTGTCCCAGCTTCTGCCAACCTAGCAGTTCGAAAGCAGATAAAAAATGCAAGTAGAAAAATAGGGACCACCTTTGGTGGGAAGGGAACAGCGCCCCCTAGAGGCGGGAACAACTAGCACATATGTGCGAGGGGAACCTTTCTCTTTACCTTTACTACCTCAGCCACTTCTCCTTTCTCTGCACTTAAAAACATTTCACACACACGCCCTTTTGATCAAAATTCAGAGGCTTGACAACTGACTCTCCTTTATGACCATTGCAGCATCCCGGGGTCGTGTGACACCCCTCCCCCTTTTACGACCGTCTGATCAAGCCAAATCAACGGGGAAGCCAGAGATTCACTTAACAACCGGGTTACTAAACTTAGCCACGGCAGTGATTCTCTTATCAGCTGCGGTGCAAAAGGTGCCACGGTGGGGCAAAATCTCACCGAACAATCGTCTCACTTAGCAATATAGATTTTGGGCTCCGTCGAGGTCATAAGCCGAGGACTAGCTGCATTTATGCCTCCTTTCTCTTTTCTTGCTGGTTTTGCAAACCTTTTGTGCTTCTGCTGTGTTTTCCGCAGCTTTTCCTGAGCTTAGCAAAGGTCTCACTTGCTTTGATCTACGAGTTTTCGGCAGAAATGGGGTTCATAAATCACCGTAATGCACCGGCAGGAAAGACGGTGCTTAGCGTTAGGAGGTATACATCGGGGTTACTAACAGCCTCAGCCCCTTTCTGGACCAGCAGGGGGTTTGGTGACAGGTTACAGATAGGATCTGAAGCCTGTGTGTGTTTGTGTGTTTGTGTTTAAGGTCTGGCTGTGCCCCGTCGGGGCTGGGGCCAGAGGGAGCCACTCAGGGCCCCTCTGTCATATTTCAACGGGGGTCTCGGTTTGCAAGACAAGCTGGCAAAAGCAGCTGGTGGAGGGCGAGGACCTGGGATGTTGGGGGGGAGCAAATGGAAGGAAAAGCCGGTGGCAATTAATGGGCTGCGTGGGGGAGAAGGTCTTGGGAGAAATGGGGAGCAACATTTCTCTTCTTTCCATTGAGGAAGGTCTGAGCAAACGAGGAGAAGAAGGAAATGAATTAATTGGCTTCTTCTTTTCATGCCTCCTGCACCTGTTCCACCATCCATATTGCTGCCTCCTCCTCCTCCTCCTCCTCCTCCTTCTTCTTCTTCTCTTCCTCCTTTGTCCCTGTTTTCTCCCCCTCCTCCTCCTCCACATCCATACTGCATCCTTCTTTTCCTTCTCTTCCTCCATCACCACTTTTTCCTCTTCCTCCTCCTTGTGCTCCTTCTCCATAAACACCATTGTCATTGTTATCTTCTTCTTCTTCTTCTCCCCCTCCTTCTTCCTCTTTGTCTCCTCCTCCTCCTCTGCTTTTTCTTCCTTTTCTCCTCCTCCTCTTTCCTCTTCTTCCTCTGTCTTCTTCTTCTTCTCCTCCTCTTCTGCTTTTTCTTCCTTTTCTCCTCCTCCTCCTTCCTCTTCTTCCTTTTTGACTTCTTCTTCTCAACCTCCTCCTTCTCTTCCTCCACTTCCTCCTCCTCCTCCTCCTTCTTCTTCTTCCTCTCCTCCTCCTCCTCCTCCTCCTTTCTCCTCCTCCTCCATTCTCCTGCTTCCTGTGACCTTTCCAGCCAGCTTCCCCCCCCCCCAAGTCAATTGGGGGGGGGGGAAAGCTGGTTTTGCTTACCGACTACACAGGTCACTTAACAACCGCAGTAATGTGCATAACAACTTTGGCAAAAAAAAAAAGTCATAAAATCAGGGGCCTCGCTTGCTTAGCAATGGTTCAAGGTCTGGTTGTAAGTCGAGAGCTACTTGGGCATGTGAGCTTCCAGGTGTATTTACCTTGATGAGTTGGGGGGGCAGAAGAAACTCCAGGTTTCTGTTCAGATCCCCTTAACAAGGCAAGGGCAGAGAAGAAACTGCTTCACAGTAAATGCAGAGAAATGTTTCCTCGCGCTAAAACCCTCCCTGTTGCAAAACAAACGCGGCGAACATCACCGCAACTTCCCCTGTGGTTCAATTTATTGCTTTCCCAGTCATTAAATGCTAAAACAATAATGCAAAAATCTACGGTGCGCTTTAAGCAAGCTATTTTGCATGTGGTTGGCCTTCCCTGCCTTCATTTAAACTCGGCGAGCTGAAATGCCTTCCGTTTTCCCCACCGGCAATGCCTCGTGGGTGAATGATGGCTGATTTTCGTATTTAATGCACTGCGCTGCCCCAATGTCATCCCATTAAGAAGTTGATTTTACCCAGTAATTACGGGTAAAGTCCAGCCTGACTCCTGGAGATGATGGTGGGGAGAGCTGTCTTTGCAAACAAGGCTGGCTGCAGAGAAAGAGTTGTTAACCTAATTTTGCAAAGCTATTTCTCCGGTAACATTGTACTGCTAACTAGGACATACAAAACCTTTGCCAGACCAATTCTCGAATACAGCTCGTCTGCCTGGAATCCACACTGTATATCAGACATAAATACAATCGAGGCAGTCCAGAGGCATTTCATGAGAAGAGTCCTCCACTCCTCTGCTCACAATAGAATCCCTTTATGCCACCAGGCTCGAAATTTTGGCTTGGACAACTTGGAACTATGCCGCCTACGGTCTGACCTCGGCGTAGTACACAAAATTGTCTGCTACAACATCCTACCTGTCAGTGACTACTTCAGCTTCAACCTCAACAAAGTTCAAAGCTTCCATGCACAGGAAGCGTGAATCAAACCATCTAGGAATATCCGAGAGAAAGACAGAGAGAGAGTGAGAGAGATGGATGATAGATAGATAGATAGATAGATAGATAGATAGATAGATAGATAGACAGATAGATAGATATGGATGGTAGATAGAAAGAGATAGATAGATAGATAGATAGATAGATAGATAGATAGATAGATAGATAGAAAGAAAGATAGATAGATGATAGATAGATAGATAGATAGATAGATAGATAGATAGATAGATAGATAGATAGATAGATAAAAATCCCAGCGTAGTTCTTGGATCTCACCCACATATTTCTGCCCCTGCAAAATAACAATAACAACAACAAGAACTTTCGAAAAGTCGGGTGGAGCTATGCGCTGGGAAATTCCACGTCATTTTTTGAACGCAAGCCCTGTCTTTTTTTTTATAAAAGTAGGAAACCCAGCACTGATTTGACAGAAGGGCTATTAACTGGCTATTTTGAAAATGGTAAATTCCCCCCCTCCCTCTCAGTTGTTCCTTTTAATCACACACACACACACTCACACTCTTCAAAATTTTGGAAACCACAGCCCTAGGGAAGAGGGGGGGCAAAGAGGGACACGGCCGTGCCAGAAAACGGCGGAAAAAAGTCTTGCCATTAAAGAGAGCAGCTGCTGACATAAAATATAATTAATCAGTTACAATAAACCCACCCACCCCCTTCCTTTGATTTGCTGGTTTTTTTTTGTTTTTTTTTAATGTAGCCCTATGCTGATTTGACGTCTGGGGCGTTTCCACCCATCCTGGCTATAAATTCCTCTTTTAATTTTTTTTTAAAATTTTTTTCCCCTTCTTAAAGGCCCTGTTTCCCAACTCTGAAAAAGATCTGTTTTATTGCCTTGTTCGTTTAATTTGGGGGGGGAGACATTCCCCCCCCCAAACACCTTGTCTTCTCTCGTCCCCCCCCCCCCCCCGCCCCCCCTCAATGGCTTCCTGGGAGTTTAAGTGATATCTGACAAAACCAATTAAGGACCAGCTTCGTTGGAGAGAGAAGCAGCAGCTACTGTACAACCTTCTCTTAATGGCGTTTTAATTTCCCTCCAGCAAGTCAATATTAGCCAAAAGCCAGTCTGCCACAAAGAACATGATTAATCAGGCCGGGCTTCGGTCATAAAACAAACAGCCCTTAAGACGAAGAGGTTTTCCTTTATACAAGTCATCCTGGTGCCTTTTTCCTTTCCTTTCCTTTCCTTTCCTTTCCTTTCCTTTCCTTTCCTTTCCTTTCCTTTCCCTTCCCTTCCCTTCCCTTCCCTTCCCTTCCCTTCCCTTCCTTCTTTCCCCTTCAATTCCCCTTCCTTCCTTCCTTCCTTCCTTCCTTCCTTCCCCTCCAATTCCCCTTCCTTCCTTCCTTCCTTTTCCATCTCCTTTTACAATGAACTTCTCTTTCCTTCCTCTCTTCCTTCCCTTCCAATTCCCTCCCCTCCCTCCCTCCCTTCCTTCCTTCCTTCCTTCCTTCCTTCCTTCCTTCCTTCCTTCCTTCCTTCCTTCCTTCCTTCCTTCTTTTCCATCTCCTTCAACAATGAACTTTGGCATGTATGGATTTTGGATATTGCGCAGAAGTCAATGAAGATAACCAAATTCATATTGTGTCGCTTTTAAGACCAATCCATGTCTTTAGCTGGAAACGGAGGCATTTTTCCAAAGATTGAATTTCCAATGCAGAACTCACACAATTCCCTGCATGCGGATTTGAGTTTTGTGTGAATTTGCCAGCCGTGGGCTTATTATATTCTGGCTCAGAAAATCACCCTTAAGGATGGGCCTTGGAAAACTTTGAAAACTATTACCCAAGTGTAATTTCTCATGGACAAAAGAAAGAAACGTTTGAATAATTCACTGGAGCATTGCAGCATTATTTACTTCATTTAATTTATGAAAATTATGGATCCCCAACTCCAGCGGGCTGATGCAAATTTGAATAAAATAGGTCAGAAGATGCAATCCTTCTCCAGGTTCCAATTTTTTTCAAATTAGTTTTTCAAAATACAAAGAAGAACACAGAGCAGGGGAGGAAAACGGGAAAGGGAAAATGTGTTGAGTAAAAGGGAAGAAGGAAAAAGCATTGACTTCCAATTCTTTTTAGCCAACAGAATAAGATAACAACATACAGCTTCAACTTTTTCCTTTTACATCGTAATATACACGTAAATTCGCGACTTACGGCAGTTTGTTTACTAACTGTTCAAAATTATAACGGCACTGAAGTGACTTATGACGGGTTTTCATACTTACGACCATTACAAGTCATGTGACCAAAATTCAGGCACTTGGCAACGGACTCATATTTATGACAGTCACGATGTCCTGCCAAATTCACTTAACAATTGTGTTCCTCACCTAACGACCTAAGCGATTCACTTATAGGGTGTCAGCAACCCTCAGCTCTGGAGCCAGATGTGGCTCTTTGGGCCCTCTGCTGTGCCCCCCTGTGCCATCACTGGCTGGCCTCTCCCTTCCCTCCCAGTCACTCATCACCTGGCCTTGGAAATCTGAGAGATACAGAGAGAGGGGGAGAGAGAGGGAGAGGGGGAAGAGAGAGACATAGATACAGAGAGACAGAGAGATACAGAGTGAGAGGGAGAGACAGAGTGGGAGATAGAGAGGAAGAGGGGGAGAGAGAGAGAGACAGAGAGAGAGATACAGAGGGAGAGGGGGAAGAGAGAGACAGATACAGAGAGAGAGAGAGATACAGAGTGAGAGGGAGAGACAGAGTGGGAGATAGAGAGGAAGAGGGGGGATGGGGGAGAGATAGATACAGAGAGAGGAGGAGAGAGGGAGGGGGAGAGAGAGATACAGAGCGGAGGGGGACAGAGACATAGATATAGAGCGGGGGAGAGAAAGAGAGAGGGAGAAAGAGAGAAAAGAGTTTTGTGGTTCCCGGTGTTTTTTAACAACTGGTTCTCTGCCCTAATGACTGGCTGAGTAGGCATGACTGGGTGGGAGTGAGTGACGTGGAGTTGACCACTCCCAGCCAAGTTTTGTGACTCCCGGAGGTTTTTTTTTTTTCTGTGGGAAATGGGTCCAAATGGCTCTTTGAGTGTTTAAGGTTGCAGACCCCTGACTTATAAAAACGGTGGCAAGGAAGGCCATACGAATGAGTCGAAGCTCGCTTGAACCCCCCATCCTGCTTAGTGACAGAACTTTCAGTCTCAATTGTGGCCGTAAATCGAGGGCTACAGTGAGCCGGGCCTACTCCATCCTATCTCCTATTATGGCATGTAAGTGACTTCTTTGCCTATTAAAATTGCTGATTGAAGACCGTTAGCTGTTTATCGGCTCCAAATTACATTTCTGATCTCCCCGGAGGGCTCCGTCCAGCTGAACAGAAAACCCACAAACGGCATGCCATGCGCACGCAACCCACAAGTTGTCGACAATCTAGTTAGCAGCGAGAGCCGAGATTTCCCAAATACAAATTGCACTTTCCCCATTTCCCACCGGTATCAGGCTTTCTTTGTTCTGCTAAGAAAAATTAACCTCAATCTTGGCTCCAGGTCCCCGCATTGATTATCATAGTCATTTAAATACTGTAATCTCATTTTTTTTGACATCAGGGGAAAGAGAGCGAAAAGTGTGTGTGGGGGGGGGGACGGACACGAATTAGAAAGATAATCAGGAGGGAGCGAAGGATGGAAAGGAAAAGAGGAGAGAGAGAGAGCGCAAAGGGTGGAATGAGGAGGGGGCAAAAGAGAAGGGAGAAGAAGAAGAAGACCCCCCCCCAGAATAAATTAACTCACAAAAAAGGAAAAGCGGGGGAAACCTATTTCAAGATCTTTCCACTTGATTGCAAAAGTTGATGAAGTTTAAATGAAGCAGAATTAGGCTGAGCGATGTCCCAAATTGACTGGGGGAGGGGGGGGAGGGCCCTTGCGAAAGATGCAGCCTTCAATCCGCTCTCTTCTTTTCTCTCTCTCTCTCTCTCTCTCTCTCTCTCTTTTTTTTTCCAGAGGTGGCGGCCCGAAAAGCCTAAATGGTATAATCTCCAATCTAACCTGGAGAATGACAAGAGCGAATAATGAAGGAGCCAGCCAGGACTGATTGTGGTCTTGCTTTAAAAAGAAATTAATCCTTTTCACAAAGGATTTTGGCTTTGATGCCTATTGATGCCCGGGCTTCAACCTTATCTAAATGCTAACTAACGAGAAATACGGGCCCCGTTAGTAGCTGTTCTTTTCATGGGCCAAAGGCTAATCTGATAATAACTATTTTATCCGTTGGGTTCATCCGCTCCAGTGATCTCTGATTCCCAGAGATGGACCTCCATCTACTATTTGTCTCCTGTTCGATCTCTCCTTTCTTTCTTTCTCTCTCTCTCCCTCTTTCTCTCTCTCCCTCTCCCTCTCTCGCTCTTCCTTCTCTCCCCCTTCTCTTCCCTTCTCCCCTCCCTCCTTCCCTCTTTTCTTTCTCTCTCCTTCTTTCATTCTCTTTCTCTCCCTCTTTTTCTCTCCCTCTCCCTCTCTCTATTGTCTCTCTCTCTCCCCCTCTCTCCTTCTCCCTCTCTCTATCGTCTCTCTCAACTCTCACTTTCTCTCTCTCTCTCCCTTTACCCCTCTCTCCCTCTCTCTTTCTCCCTCTGTGGGATTTAAAGTTATGAATTTAGTGGTCCCTGAGGTCTGAAAGTTTGAGGACCCCTGGATTAAGGCACTGGGGGTTGAACCATATGACGAACAATTGAGTTGCTTATACCTAGCCTATCGAAGAGAAAGATTAGGGAATGACATGATAACTGCCTTCCAATGTTTCCAAGAGCCGTGGTGGTGCAGTGGTTAGAATGCAGCACTGCAGACAAACTCTGCCGACTGCCAGCAGTTGGGTCCTGACTGGCTCAAGGTTGATTCAGCCTTACCTTTCCGAGGTCGGTAAAATGAGGACCCAGATTGTTGGGGGCAAGAGGCTGACTCTGTAAATCACTTAGAGAGGGCTGCAAAGCATTGTAAAGAGGTACATAAGTCTAAGGGCTATTGTCCTTCCTTCCTTCCTTCCTTCCTTCCTTCCTTCCTTCCTTCCTTCCTTCCTTCCTTCCTTCTTTCCTTCCTCCCTCCCTCCCTCCCTCCCTCCCTTCTTCCTTGGTGTACAGGCCAATTCTGCCGACTGCCAGCAGTTCGATTCTCACCGGCTCAGGTTGACTCAGTCTTCCGTCCTTCCGAGGTGGGTCAAATGAGGACCCAGATGGATGGGGGCGAGAGGCTGACTCTGTAAACCACTTAGAGAGGGCTGTAAAGCACTGCGAAGCTATATATATACGTCTAAGGGCTACGGCTATTTGAGGGGCCGTCACAGAGGAGAAGCGGTTGACAGGACAAGAAGTAAGGGGTGGAAGCTCATCAAAAAAAAATAAGGAGGAATTTCCTGACAGTGAGAAGAATTAATCCGTGGAACAGCTAGAACGGTTGCAGGAATTGAATATGTCCAGTCTAGTCAAAAGAAGGACTGGGGCAAGATGATAGCAGTATTCCAGTTTTCGAGGGGCTGCCACAAAAGAAGAGGGTTCAAATTATTCTCCAAAGCACCAGAGGGCAGGACAAGAAGCAGCGGATGGAAACTAACCAAGGAGAGACGCAACCTGGAATTAAGGAGAAACTTCCTAACGGCGAGGACGATTAGCCAGTGGAACAACTGGCCTCCAGAAGTTGTGGGTACTTCATCCCTGGAGGTTTTTAAGAAGAGTCTGGATAGCCACTTGTCTAGGCCATTGGACCAGAAGACCCCCGAGTTCCTTTGCAGCCCAACGGTTCTATATTTTGTGACTATGTTCTATATTTATTTATTTATTTTATTTTATTGTTTCCCCTTTTGGTAGAGTGATCAGAGAGGCTGTCACCACACCTGCCCCTCTCCTCCCCAGAAAGGAAAAGGGCCAGTGGTGGGATTCAAGTAATTTAACAACCGGTTCTCTTCCCTAATGATTTCTTCCAATAACCAGCTTTCCAAACTGCTCAGAAAGTTAACAACCGGTTCTCCCGAAGTGATGCGAACTGGCTGAATCCCACCACCGAAAAGGGCAGGAAAGAAAGAAGAGCCAACGGAGAGCTCGCGATGCGCACTTGAAAAATCCAGATCTGCAGAAGACGCTAAGATGGGCTAAGTTGGACTTGGAGCAGCTGAGGAGACCTGGTGAATGCCGGGTTCACTTTTGCACGTGGGGTGAAATAAGGAACCCCAGAATCTTCGGCTTTAGCATGGTGGATTATGGGGAAAAGAGCCATTCAGTTTTATGAATCTCAAGGGTTAGAATTTTTAAGGCATTGCACAAACCCAGTTAGAATTTAAAGTTTCTGGAGATCTTTTGAGGCCCAGATTTCACAACTTTTGCGCTGAGCTGCTGATTTATCACCCTTTTATGCCACAGAAACACAACAATTGTTTAAATCATCGGGAAGCAGGAATCCGTGTTCCACCGGACTTTGGTTTCATTTATCCCAATTGTGTAGATGTAACGGCTGTCCACAAGACCTAATACATTTTTTACTGGCTGGTCTGAAATGGAATTTTCTGTATGACATAAGAATAACTTTCTTGTCTCCGGTAATGGGGGAAGGAATTGATTTAATTTGCCTCTGCAAGCCAACCCGTCCTCAAAAACACGTTGCCCTTCTCCCAGTTTTGAAATGTCTGTGTAGGTGCGGGGTGGGGGACGAATCTTCGTGCTGGGAATAATTCGTGGAATCAGAGATCCTGCCTGCCTCCCTCCCCCCGGCTTTTATTCAGGGAACAGGAAACAGAAATATTGTGGATTAAGCAAAAGAGCAAATTAAAAAGTGATGGCAAATGGTACATTAGGAAGGAAGGAAGGAAAAAGGAAGGAAGAGAAGAGAAGAAGGGAGGGAGGGAGGAAGGAAGGAGGGAAAGAGAAAAGGAACGAAAGAAGAAAAGAAGGAGAGGGGAGAGTGAAAAGGAAGGGAGGGAGGAGAGGGGATATAGAAAAGGAAGGGAGAGAGGGATGAAGGAAGGAAGAAGAGAGAAAAGGAAGGAAGGATGGAAGGAAGGAAGGGAGAGGAAAGGAGAGGAGAAGAGAGGGGAAGGGAAGGTTAGGGAGATAAGAAGATTAGAGACAAAAAGGGAAAGGAAAGGAAAGGAAGGAAGGAAGGAAGGAAAGAAAGAAAGAGAAAGAAAGAAAGAAAGAAAGAAAGAAAGAAAGAAAGAAAGAAAGAAAGAAAGAAAGAAAGAAAGAAAGAAAGAAAGAAATTCAATCAGGAAGTTCAAAATAATTCTTAAACCTTTTTTTTCCCACCCAAACCCCCTTGACTGAATATTTATAGAACAGTATATATTATTCCCCAACACAGATGGATACTATAGATGTGTCCACATAATAGCTTGATTTTAGGAAGTCTTTGCTTTTAGCTACCCCCACCCCCACACCCCGAAGAAATATTTAGAAGATTGCCCCCCCCTCCCCTGAAGACTCCAGTTAGTGCAATAATTTATATTTTAATTTCTCAAGAGGAAATGAGATTACTGAACACAAGACAAACACCCAACAAACACCGTCTTCTCCTAGCCTTTTCTCTCGGCCCAATTCTCCTTTTGGAAGAGGAGCCCCTGGCCCATCAATCAAAAGCCCCTGGCCCATCAATCAAAAGACGCCCCCTCCCGTTTGAAGCACCTTCTATCTGAAAGATTCCCCAGTTAAAAAAAAAAAAAAAGGTTCGAAAAAGAAAAGTGGGGAGAGCCTGCCCTCTCGTGGCCAGAGAAGAAAAGTGCAACAACTTATTATACTGCATAGCGTTTAAATTCCCAAACTAAATTTTTCACTCCATAGGTGACATTTTTCGTGGGAGAAATTCCCATCAAAAGGTCTATTTTTTTTTTCCTAGAAAGAGGGCATCTAGAGGGACAGGTGATAATTTTTTTGCGTAACTATTGTAAAGTTAGTCCTTTTTCCTTTCTTTTTCTTTCTTTTTAACCTATTCACCCTTTTTCTTTGCTCTTTTCTCTTTCTTAAATCTGCCTTTACTGTTAACATTCTCCAATACCAATGATTCAGTAAAAGACAATTCTTACAGAATTTGGCCCCCCCAAAAACCCACCCACCCCTCTTCCCTTCGCTGTGTGAAGACATGTTTTTCCCACTTCTGCCTTCCAAAGACATGGGGGGAAACACAGTTCCCAGAATTCCCCATGAGCATCCTGCTAGGAATTCTGGGAATTGCAATCCCAACAGGTTGGGATCAACTGTTCCAAGCAGCAAGCAAAAGATTGCAGCGTTCTGTGCTGCCCTCTAGTGTTCAAACAAAGGAACCAAGTCCGTCGCCCCCCCCCCCCTCCCTTTTCAAAGCTTGCGTTTTAATCTGGGGCTGAAAATTCATTGCAACTTTTAAAAGTTGATTGTTTTGCTCCCGTGGAGCCTTGGGAACTACCTCTCCCATCATCCTTAATGCTGGCTAGAGGGCATGGGAAGGCAGAGACTGCTTCTGATTGGAAGGCCTCTGTTCCCCAGCTTTAGAACTCATAGCGCGCACCGCGTCTTAAAAGCACAATTATGACAATTTGGGAGAATGTGTCGTTTGGAGTTCCAAATCGCATTGGTCTCAGCCAAACTGGACAGAGGTCAAGTGAGAGGGCAGCATCCTGAGAACTACAGTTTCCTTAGTCGTTCCTCTCTCCCTCCTTCCTTCTCCCTTTCTCATTCTCCCTCCCTCCCTTCACATTTCCTTCTTCCCATGCTTCTCACCTTCCTTCTTTTCCCCTTTCTAATTCTCTTTCCTTCCTTCCCTTCTTCCCTTCCCTCCCTTTTCCTTCTTTCCTCATCCCTCCCCTTCCTTCTTCCTTCCTTCCTTCCGTCCTCCCTCCTTCTCCCTCCCTCCCTCCCTTCACGGTTCCTTCTTCCCATGCGACTCACCTTCCTTCTTTTTCCCTTTCTAATTCTTCCTTCCTTCCCTCCTTCCCTCCCCTCCCTTTCCCTTCTTTCCTCATCCCTCCTGTTCCTTCCTTTCTCCCTCCCTCTCCCTCTCTTCTTCCTTCCTTCCTCCCTCCCTTCCCCTCCCTTCCTTCCTCCTCCTTCTCCCTTTCTCCTTCTCCCTCTCTCCCTTCACATTTCCCCATGCATCTCACCTTCCTTCTTTTCCCCTAATTCTCCTTCCTTTCCTTCTTCCCTTTTCTCTCTTTGCCTTCTTTTCTCATCCCTCCCCTTGCTTCCTCCATCTCTCCCCATCTCCTTCCTTCCTTCCTTCCTTCCTTCCTTCCTTCCTTCCTTCCTTCCTTCCTTCCTTCCTTCCTTCCTCTCTCACCTTGGCAATGAGATGGTTTTGCAGCATGCTTTCCCTGGCCACCCCGAGCCGCTCATTCTCGCAGCCTGGGTACAGCTCCGCCAGGGTCATGGGGTGTCGGGCCGGCGGGCAGATCTGGCTGACGCTGCGCCGGCGGGGTAGGCCCACTTTGGCGGGGGCATTCTTGACCCCGGTGGGGGCGGCCACGGCAGCCATCCCCTGCTGCTCTCCAGATGTCTCCTCTGCAAGCCAGAGAGATGCTCCTGGGTCCCAACTCCTGAGGAATGTACCACTCGGAGGGAGAGGAGGGGGCCTGCCAAAGACTGGTGTGGGGGGCAGAGAGGAGGACCGGCCCCACGTCTGAGCCTGGCAGGACTAGAGTTGGGTCCAGCAGAGGGAAAATTCAGCCGGTCCACAAATTTGGTTAAATCATGTCCTTCGGATCCAGTTTCCAGGCTCTCTCCCGCCGCCCCCCCCCCAGCCAAAGAATGGAGAGGCTGGTTGTTACGGCAACCAGAATGCTAACAAAGTTCTGATAGCAACATCCATCCAACTGAAAGTGCACAAAAGCATCTTGGCTACCAGCATTGACAGCCAACCGCAGGCGTGTAAATAGAATTAACTCTGGATTTGCCTTGCTTGTTTTGGAGCAAGAGGCCAGTTTGTCTGTCTGAGGTCCTCTTCCTTTTTAGGGGAAAAAACGTGCAATTATTAGCCCGTACTGTCCTTTCTTTCTTTCTTTCCTTGCATGATGAGGAGTGTGTCTCTACTTAAGCGAGTTTGCACTTTTCCTAAATGGGGTGGCACCTTATCTAAATAAATTAAGTATATAATAAATGTGGATGCCCCGTTTTGTTATTTTGGAAGGTAAAGTGGGGAGCATATCTAATGCTCCTTCCTCGTTCTCTTTTCCCCAATCAAGCGCAACAACCCTGTGAGGTTGGTTAGGCAGGACTAGAACTCACCGCCTCCTGGTGATTGGTCCAAAATCAACCAGGTGGCTTTCACGCCTAAGGCAGGACTAGAACTCCCAGTCTCCTGGGGATTGGCGCAGTCACCCCGCCAGCTTTCACGCCTAAGGCAAGACTAGAATTCGCCGGCTTCTCGTGATTGGCGCAGTCACCCAGCCAGCTTTCACGCCTAAGGCAGGTCTAGAACTCACAGTCTCCTGGTGATTGGCGCAGTCACCCTAGCAGCTTGCTCACACAACAAATACTGTTTGGGTTTCCAAACACCCCTCAACTCTCTCATACACTGATAGGATGAATACCGATGGATGTTGCGGGCCGGGACATTCTGCTCCTCCTCCCTCTCTGTTCCAACTGCCAGTTGCATTATATTAACAGATTCTGATGCTACAGAGTTACACATTCTACATTAAGTTTCAGGCTGCAAGTGTCAATTTATCAAGCACATCGTTTTGTAGCGAAGCACGGGCGTTCAGCTAGTCCTTAATATAATCAGAAAATAGCAGGGCTACCCATTTGGCATCGTTTATTTTATTTTATTTTTTGATCTGCCAGTTTGGGGCTATTAAGAAGGCCCTGGGTACCAGAGCTCCGGAGGAATTCACCAAGAAAATAAGAAAGGATCAAAGATCTGTTTCAAGGCAGATTTTATTTATTTTTTTAAAAAAATTTTAATGAAAACCCCATGTACAAATAGTTTGAACCCACCAGGAAAACACACACACACACACACACACACACACACACACCACTTTTGATTAAAAAAAAATGAAGTCCTTTATAAATTCAAAAAGACAAAAAACGGGGAGAGAAAAAAGAGTCAATCTTGGAAATGGGTCCCCATTTGCCTTGTGCAATTTTAGCATCACTTCTTTCCTATTTTCTGAGCAGGAATTCGACGAGTCTAAATTAAGAGCCCTTCCCTGCGCGGAGATCTTTAAAAAATTAGCGACTTTTTTTTTTAAGGCACCATCAGAAGAACCTAAAAAAAAAAAAAAAGACCCCTCTCTGTTTTCAAGAGAGAGTCCCAAACGAGGAAGACGGGGAGATCATTTCATTTTAGCCTTTTTCTGAAAACGAGGATCGCTTCGGCTTTCAATCATGCAAAATTCGGGATTTGAATCCCTCCCCCAGCTGGTTCTGGAAATAGAATTTAATTGAGGCAAGACAAGGAATGTCCAAGATTTAGAATTAACAAGAGTTGGACCTAGGGAGGTCTTCTAGTCCAGGGGTCGGCAACCTTAAAACACTCAAAAGAGCCATTTGGACCCGTTTCCCACAGAAAAGAAAACACCGGGAGCCACAAAACCTGGGTGGGCATGGCCAACTCAATGTCACACACTTCTACCAGTCACATGACCTCCCTAGCGACGCCTACTCAGCCAGAAATCCCACCAGATTGGGCAATTGGAAAGGGGGCTCTTTTAAGGAAGACCGGGAAGTTTGGCATTTGGGCGGGGAAAAAAAATGGCGGATGAATGCAAGACACTCCAACGTTCCTCCAAGGCAGGGGTATCAAATTCAATTTCATGGAGGGCCACATTAGGGTTGTGTTTGACTTCGGGGGTGGCGTCGGTGTGGCCAGCTTGACTTCACTCATGCCAGGGGTGCCTGTGGTGGCCCGAGCACTCTGCCAGTGAAAACAGGCTCCTGAACCCTAACCCGAGCTCCCTTTTCACTGGCCAAGGGAGCTGCAGGAGGCTGTCGCAGCTGAAAACGGAGCTCGTGACGGCCGCCTGCAGCTCTCCTGAGCTCCGTTTTCACTGGCAGAGGCACCGCAGGCGAGTTCTAAGCACCCCACGGGCTGGATCCGGCCCCCAAGGTCTTGGGTTTGACACCCCTGCTCTAAGGAGAGTTAAGGATTAAGGTAGAATGTGCGAGTCTGGCACAAAGGCAGTCGCTAACACAAACTGGGAGAACGGCAACTGGCATCTCTCTGGATCGAGAGAAGCTGCTTACATCATTTGAGGTCCCTGAGACTTCCTGTTGTGGCCTATCGGCTGCCGGCCCCTCCAACAGCCGAATTAGGGGAGGGTTAGAGAAGGCAGAGGAGAGGAGAGCAGTGGAAATCTACGGGCCGGTCCTTGGGACGGAAGAGTCGCTGCTAGCGAAGCCCCACCCTAGCTCTGGGGATAAAAGGCAAGGGGCGGAGATGAATAGAAGTAGTAGACAACTATTCATCTCCCCTGCGGGAGAGACTTGTTAGCGTGAGGTGACTTTTTGCCGGGGCTCCTGGCGCTCCTAATAGAGGAATCATTGCTTCAATTACAGAGGGATTGTCGCGTTTCGGGAGCTGGTTCAGAAAACTTCGCTTTTCCAATGACTGAATATCTATCTGCTCTAGGGTCCCTTTGGGGGTTTCCTAACACCCCTACCCCCCGGTTTGGGATGTGCCATGTGTTGCAAATCCATTTGCCAGCAATGGAGAATCTACCGTGAGCCAAAAAAAAAAAAAATAATAATAAAAAATTTGATTTCACCTTCTGTAGTTCTTTGAAATACCCCTAAGCAGCAGCAGCGGCAGCCACAAAAAGGCCGAACAGATTTATATATTATTTTTCTCTCTAAAAATAAAAAGGCAGGAAGCCAAAGAGAATCCCCGGCGGTCTTTTCTCATTCTGCGATAGCCAGGAAGTTCCCGTCTCCTGCTTCCTATTGTTTGTCAAGGAACTGGGTAGAATCCCAGTCATCGGCCTGACTTGGTTCTCCGGTCTCTTCGTCGCTGCTGTCTAACAGCTCATCTTGCAGCATATCTTGGAAAATGTCGTCGAACCGGAAGGACTTTTTACAGCTCTTTTCCTCCTGCGTGTTTTCCTCCTGCGTATTCCTCTGCCTTTGGGCCAGCTTCGCGACCGTTTCCTTAAAGTTGGGCAGAGTCTCTTCAAACAGGTAGTCGATAATTTCTAAGGGAAGAAAAGGACATTATGATCAACGGCGATGGAGGATCTCCGAAGGAGGGATGAGGATTCTGGAAAGAGGACCACCTGGGACCTGCTTGTAAGAGCATGGGAGAACTACCTTGGAAGACAAGAGCGAGAAGACACTGCCTCGAAAACAGCCAGATAAGAGACTGCTAAGCCCACAGCTGCGTAATGGACAGAGAAAACAGGAATAGAGAAATTCTCAGGCTGTAAAGACGACAGTGGAAAACCTGTACTTTCAGACCTGCAAAATTGTGTTCATGGGACTTATAATAAAAGTACAGGCATTCCTCATCTTACAACAGTGAGCGAAGCTGAAAAAAAGCTCAACCTCTGACTGTTTTTCATGCTTATGACCATTGCAGCATCCCACACGGTCATGGGATTGAAATTCAGACGCTTGTTAACTGCTTCACATTTATGACGGTCGCAATGTCCCGGGCTCATGTGATGCCCTTCTGTCAAACCATGTCCACGGGGAAGCCAGTTCACTTCCCAACCCTGTTGCTGACTTAACCACCGTGGCACGAAAAGTCGTAAAACAGGATGAAGCTCATTTAACAAACACTTCACTTAGCAACATAAATTTTGGGCTCAATTGTGGCCAAGGTAAGTCAAGGACTACCTTCCCCTCAAACCACCTGTTTTTCCCACGTAACAACGATAATTTCCTGCTAGCCAGCAGAAGACAGAAAGAGGACATTTCTGTTCACCCATCCAATTTCTGTCTGCTATTTTGTGAGGCCGACAGGAATTAAGGACAGGTGTTGGGGTTCCAATGGATGCCAATCATGAGCCAAGCTTCAAAAGAAATCCAGTTATTAGGAGCTTCATGTCCGCACGTTCAGAGGTGAAGCCAGCTCTGACCCTACGTAATTTATGCTCCAATCACGACCCTGTTCCCCTCCTGCCCCCAGAGTGCGTCATCAATCACATTCCCAACGGAGCAATTTCCCAGGTTGTAGAAGTCACTCCCCTTCGGCTGCTGTAGGTAACCCTGGGATACAGCCTTGAAGGAGATAAGCGTGGAATGTGCATCTGTTTTTGGCTGCTGTGCAGTTTCGCCGGTTTCCCATCCCCACCCTCAACCCCACCCCCCGGCCTATGGCAACTTGAGAGGTGCTTTGCGAGTTGACAACAGGATACAAAGAAACTCACCTGGGAAAGTCTTCTCATACCAGAAAGGAACATATAATGACTTGAGTTGGTGATATCTGCTTTGGACGTAATACGGAGGAACGTTTCTGGGAGGAGAGAATGAGAAAGGGTGAGAAAAGGCACAAGGAGACCAGCAGATGGACAAAAAGAAGAAGAAAAAATTTCAGCCATGATCCTTTCCTGGTGTGATGGATTGCAATTTTCAGAGTTCCCCAGGAAGCGATTCCAGGTAGCCCCTTCACTTACATCCATTCTTGAGTGACTGAAGATTTATTTATATCTCACTTTTTTTTTTTTTTTTACAAATAAGTCCAGGTGGCCAGCATACCTAATATTCCTTCCTACTCCTCTTTTCCCTCAGGACTAGAACTCACCATCTCCTAGTGATTGGCCCAGAGTCACCCAGTCAACTTTCATGCCAAATGCGGGATTAGAACTCACCCTCTCCTGGTGATTGGGCCAAAGTCACCCAGCCAATTTTCATGCTTTAAGTTGGTACTAGAACTCACCGTCTCCTGGTGATTGGCTCAAACTCAGTTAGCCATTTCTCATGCCTAAGGCAGGACTGGGAGTTCTACCTGTGACTACCTGTGGTCTCTCTCCACATCAGGCTAAATTTGGCTATACGGTCTGCAAAATTCAGCAAACCTGACTACTTACTGACAATCCGCCCCCAATTGTCAAATGTTATCTTGTCTTTAAAAAAAAAAAAATCTAGGCTTATAGAGATTCCTTGAGACTTATTTTAGCTATTTACCCAATAACGCCAGCGATGCGCTCCCAGTCTATTTCATTGGTGTCTGCAACGTTCAATTCATACAATCTGAAATTCGCAAAATAAGCCTTTATTAATACTTCAAAATTTGAAAAAAGGGTTATCTGAGACAGAATGGCTATCCGCCCATCTCCTATTTTTCTCTTCCATTAACATTATCGCAAGCATTTAACGGCGTATCTCCAATCATCCGTCTGTCTAATTCAGGGGTTGGCAACCTTAAACACTCGGTTGTTGACTCCTGGTCTATTCCATACGCCTTTGCTTGAAAACACAAATAGTTTGCTTTAAATAAAAAATATCAAGAAATACAGCGCTACGGTCTTTTCACACCTTTCGATGAGGTCGATCTTAAACTGTAAGTTGCTCAGTCCGCAGAAGGGCGATTTCCCCATCATTTTCTTCGTTAGGATCGACATCCTTTAAAAAAGGAAGAAAATGCAAGTTATCACAAGCAGTAGTAAGTGCGAACTGATATCAGGGCCAGGCACGAAGGCCCTGTTACACCGATTTATTACTCACGTCTCTATATATGAGAATCTAACCAACTGACCGTCCACACTAAATCGGCGCCGGATAAGAATTCAAGACTTAAATTGCTTGTGGCAACGTAACGATGCCAGGCTGATTCCTTTCTTGACTCCGCCTCCAGTTTTCCTGCCTGCCTTTCTTCTACTGCCCATTTCCTCTATGCAAAATCCAGAGGGGGCCCTGCCAAGTGAGGACAACAGTCCTGTCCTGACGGCTTATGCCCTTTGATAAAATTTGCTACAAAATTTGCTAGCAGCAGACTCCTTCCTGATTCTGGGTTTCTGTTGATCGACATGGCTATCCACCTTGACAAAAGGTGTTCCCAACGCACATTAGAAACGAAACAGGGAGAAGAAGAAGACAAGAAGGAAACAACAATGGAAATAACAGTGATCAATGAATTAAACCAGGGGGAAAATGTATTAAAGAGAATTGGAAGATACGTTTGGAAAGGAGATAGGGAACCGGGTAGAAATCTTGGAAATTAGGTTGTGGAAGAGGGTAGAGATGGGAAAAATACCAAGATTAGTCAAAGAGCAGTTATAGATAAAGATTCTAGAGAAGAATGTGGGAAACAAATTTAAAAAAGCATAGCAACTAAAGTATTGAAGCGGACAAGAGATGATGGATAGACGATTTCTTTTCTTTGTCATTTTGATTTGTTTTTCCTTTCTCTCTCTCTCTTTTTTCCTTTCCCCCCCCCCCTTTTTTTTTTTGAAGTAGGAGGCACGATTAGAAGTTAGGTAGGATAGAAAGAAAATCTTTTTTTTTTCCAGAAAAAAGTGATGTGATTAAGTTAGAATAAGCGATAGAAGTAAGAGAAAGGGGGAATGTTAGTGTAGACAACTGTTACATAATAAAATAAAAGTAACAATCAGGAAAACATGGACTAATTGAACAATGATAGGACCGCAACTTATTATAACTGCGTTTCAAATATATAAGTTGATTGAATGTAATAACTAGGACTAATTTTACTAGTTTTATTTGTATTAGAGTGTATGACATCCAGATGCCACGCTGTTCACGCATTGATGTGATATGTTTGTAAAAAAAATTAAAATATATATATTAAGAAAGGAAGGGAGAGAGAGAGAAAGAAAGAGAAAGAGAGAGAAAAAGAGAAAGAACAAAAGAGAAAGAGAGAACGAGAAAGAAAAAGAAAGACAGAAAGAAAGCGAAAAAGAGAAAGAACGAAAGAGAAAGAAAGGAAGGAAGGAAGGAAGGAAGGAAGGAAGGAAGGAAGGAAGGAAGGAAGGAAGGAAAGAAAGAAAGAAAGAAAGAAAGAAAGAAAGAAAGAAAGAAAGAAAGAAAGAAAGAAAGAAAGAAAATGGGACAATCTCTCTTTCACTGTCCCTGCTTGGTGCCTGGATCCTTATCGTCTGCCGCAAAACCTCACCATTTCTTTTTACACTGTCGCCAACTACGGGTCTCCACCTGGGCTGCCACTTTCATCCAGCCAATGTTCTTGTAGAGGTTTTCTCGCAGCAGGATAAGCGCACCCTTGGCGTCCCCGTTGTCTAAGGCCGAATCCAAGCCCCCCACTTTCTTCTTCAGGATATCTTTGAGCGCCTGAAGGAGCCTAGAAGTCTCTTCTTCTGTCCAACGGCCAAGGTTGGAATCTGCGCACGTTTTTGGACACACACAAGAAAGCAAGAGAAAGACAGAGGACGGTTGTCAGGATAAGACTGGGGAAGGTTTGTTGAACCACAAGTATCACGGAGATATTTTCAATGGAGATTAAGAGGCCGTCATTTGGAAAAATCCGACCGGAGTGGCACGGTGGCCTAGAGGAGCAGTTCTCGCCTCACAATCAGGAGGGTGATAGTTCGATCCTAGGTAGAGGCGGATATTTCTCTTTGTGGGCACAATGAGAATATATCTGCTGGACTAAAAAACTCCGCATCGGCGGCAGGAAGGGTATCCGGCCAATAAACACTCAGTTCCATTCAATTGCCCAGACTCCACCCCGCAAGGGATTATGGGGGTCATTAAAAGATGATGATGATTTGGAATGATCCGATTCATAATTTTAATGAAAAGCAAACTGGGATGAACTCTTTTTATTGTCAGGAACCAATCGAGGGCGCAGGTAGTCCTCGATTTATGACCATCGGGCCCAACCTTTCTCGTGGCTAAGCGAGACCGCCGATCAGGGTCTTTTGCCCCGTTTTACGGTTGTTTAAGCGAACGGCTGCCGTTGTTAAGCTAGTCGCCCAGTCATGAAGTGAACCCTGGTTTCCCCATCGAGTCGGCTTGTCCAAAGATCGCAAAAAGAGGAATCACGTCTCACCCACGCACACTCTGGGATGCTGCAACTGTCATAAGTACATGCCAGTTGCCAACCCTCCGAATTTTGATCCCGTGACTATCGGGGATGGCTAAATCGGTTGTGAAAAATGCTCCTAAATCGCTTTTTCCCAGTGCGGTTGTAAGTTTGAACGGCCGCTAAACGAATCGTTTTAAATCGAGGATTCCCTGTGCAGAGAATTTGGGAGTTCAGAAGAGGGGTTGGAGGAAAGGGAGGGTGGGGGGGAGGGGAAAGAGCTATCAACCTACCCTCGATCATCTGCGCATATTTCAAGGCAATGGAGTGGCTGCTTCGGTTCATAAGCTCCGAGATTTTTTTCCACTTATTCCCATACATGGCGTGATACTTAAAGAGCTTTTTCTCTTCTTCCTTTGAATACCTAAAAAAGACACATGGGGAGTTAAAGCTGTTGCTCTGCCTTGAGATGGCCTTGGACTTTAAAAAGAAATCTATCTATCTATATATATATATCTATATATATCTGTTTTCTGAGGTTTTCGCGGGTGTTTGTATGTAGGTCTTTGGTTATTTGGGTCTTCTCCCGCGTAAAATTGGAAGTGTCTTGGCGACATTTCGACGAAGTCTCATTCGTCATCTTCAGGCTGGTGTTCTCGGCTTCGTGCTCACACCCCCACTAGTAGTTAAAAGGAAGAAACAGCTGCAATCTCACATTGCTCCTGGAAGCACGAGGCTGAGAACACCAGCCTGAAGATGACGAATGAGACTTCGTTGAAACGTCGCCAAGACACTTCCAATTTTACGCGGAAGAAGACCCGAATAACCAAAGACCTACCTACCTACCTACATATATGTATGTATGTATGTATTTTAATAAAGGAGAATGTTTGTAGCTCAGAGTTGAAATGAGGGGCCCTTGGTGATCTCTGAGCTGGACTGTTTCCTTGTGGACGTTTCATGACCCAGCTAGGGAACATCATCAGCGCTAGTAGGGAGTGCAATTTGTCGTCAGTTTATATTCTGGTGTCTTTCCCTGTCTGTTTGGCTTGGGGCGGTCTTAGAAATTCTTCAGTTCAGCTTTTTACTGACGGCTCTTTGGCCATTTCTTGTGTGGGATCTTGCCTTACTTGCTTGTTCGCCTGATGTGAATCTCGGGAGTTTAATTTCTACTCCATCTGGGTGTCGATTGCTGGCGGAAAGGTGCCGGAGTCTTTTTGTAAGTGTGTTAAGCAGTCACATCCCCTTGGTCAGTGCAGTTCTAACTTTGAAACGGTCGCTAAACGAATGGCTCAAAGTTGAGGACTGTCTGCAATTGTTCTCAGGGTCAGGAAATTTCTCCTTAGTTGGCTAGGTTGGCTCTCGCCTTTCTACATCCTACATAAAAATTGACTTCTGCTAAAGAACAAGATTTTATTTTTTCCTCCTCCTTACCGTCCGTTATAATTCTGAGGATCAAACATTTTCCGGGCTCGATAATAAACGAGCCTCCAGGGCCGAGCGATGCCCTGAGCTGTGGATAAAAGGACAGGAAATGTTAGAACTCATAGAAAAAATCTGAACAAACCGAGCAAACAAGACACAGAATTACATCTTCGTAATTATTGTAGGGTATTCCTCGACTTACAACCGTTCATTTAGTGACCGGTTGCTAAAGTTACCACAGCACTGAAAAGTCTGTGAAGATTCTCAGTCATCCATCCGGTCGTGGTCGTCCCAAAGGGCCTTATTTATTTATTCTTTTTTTCAAGAACAAAACTGGATTTTTTTCTTTGAAGACATTTTGCTTCTCATCCGAGAAGCTTCTTCGCCTCTCTCTTCTTCAGAGCGGAAGAAGCTTCTCGCATAAGAAGCGAAACTTCTTCAAAGAAAAAACCCCAGAATGTTCAGTTGTCTCTTGGGGAAAAAAAAAATCAGCTTTGGGACAACAGCACTGAATATTTTTTTTTCTTCACATCTACGACTGTTGCAAACATCCCCAGGGTCACCCAAATCCAGATGACTTGTATTTACGACGGCCGCCGTGTCCTTGGAATCATGTGATCCCCTTTTTGTGACCTTCTGGCAAATCAAGTCAATGGAGAAGCCAGAAATACCATTTTACTAACTTAACAACTGCAGGGATTTTCTTAAAACGACTGTGGTAAGAAAAGAAGGGGGAGAGAAAAAAAACACTCACTTAACAGCTGTCTCACTTAGCAATCGAAATGTTGGCATCTAGACTGCGGCCGTAAGTCGAGGACTACCTGTGATAACAAAGGGGGCACATCTCGGACGAGCATTCCTTCTGCCTACCGGGAAGAAAATCAGCAAATACTCACAGATTCTTTCGCAAAACGAATATCGGCATTTCAGCCTCTTGATTTCGGCTTGTTCCTCTGGAAACCGGTGGGTGAACAGGAGCTTTTCGGCTGTCTCAATCCCGGTTTCTTCCAAAAACGCCTCGATGTTTTCCGTCAATAATTTGTTTTCTGCCTGGGAGAAGACACCGAACTTCACAGCCACACCTGGCAAGACAGCAAAATGGAAATCGGGAGAATGAAATAATGTCCGATTTAGAAAAGTTTTAGGCTAGTTTTTATCGTTGGCCAGCCCTCTTTTCTTTAAAAAAATCTTTTCTTATATACAAGTAGTCCTCGACTCACGGCAATTTATTTACTGACCATTCAAACGTACAAAAAGGGATTTTTCACACAACGACCAAAATTGCGCTCACCAAAATTCAGAGGCTTGCCAACGGACTCATATTTATGACGGTTCCCCGTGAAGTCACGTGATCGGCTTCAGATAACCTTCTGGCAAGCAGAGTCAGTGGGGGGGAACTCAATTCGCTAAACCACCACATTATCATTTAAAGACGGCAGTGGATCCCTTAACGGTGGCACAAAAAGGTCACAAAATGGGGCAAAACTCACTTAACGAACGTCTCACTCAGCAACGTACATTTTGATTTCCATTCTGGCCGTTAAAGTCGAGGACTACCTATATTATAATAAGACCTAAGTAATACATTCTATTAACTTGGTAGCGTTGGGATGCACGCAATCTTGCCTAGAGATTATTTATACTCTAATGTTTAAACTTTTAAAGACGGGGGGGGGGGGGGGGGAGAGATTCATTTTAGTGTTATTTATGATCTGAATTGCCAATGTTAACAAGCGCTAAATTGATTTAAATTGTCCAGAGAAATATCAAGCCCTTCACATGCAAAGTCCACTAAATCAGAGTCCGCTAAATCAGAATTTCCCAGTCATCACATTTTACAGACTGAAGTTCCTATTTTTCCTCTTCTCTTATTCAATCTGCCTCGCTCCCTTTCCTAACCGGGTTACTTTGACTGTTGTATTCACAATGGTAATGGGTTACCTTTTTGCTTCAGCTCCCTAAACCTGGGTAGATCTCGTGTGGCCAGTTGCCTGACTGCAGAATCCGACAGAGTCTTCGCCCGAGGGATAAATTCCTCTAGTTCTTTTCTGTCATTCTCCAGTTGTTCCTTTTCCCGAGCGTACACATCCTCCTGCTCCTCCTCCTCCTCCTCCTCTTCCTCCTCTACAGAATATGTTTTGGAAGGGGGCTGCTTGCGTGAAGATCGGAGTTTCCGACCCATTCGGGATTCATCCAATCTGTTGGGAGATCAAAATTGGGCATTGCTATTTATTTAAAAGTTGTTGTGGCCTAGGCTTCATTAAAACACACGAGTAGTCCCAAAAACCTCTTTTATTGCAACAGCTGTGAATTACGTTCATTCACCGCTGAGTCCCAATTAGTTGCAAAAAGTCCTTCGGGAGAAGTCCTTCGGGATAATCACCAAACTTTATCTCCTTTGACATGCTGCCAAAGACCTACTTGGCAAAGCCACACAGAGTCCAGAATCAAATAGAGATGCCGAATGGGAACAGAATTAACAACGTTGCTTTCCTGCAAAGGGCCCACGTGCTTTTGCTCTTCTTTCAAGCCTTATGGGAGGGGCCAATCATCTCCAGGCCTTACTCCTGAGTCGTCTCTTTTGTTTTAACTGTTTGTGCCTTCTGGCAGCTCTGTGCATGCGCGTACTAGGTACAGGCTTCTCCTGTTCCTGTCCCTCTGCTGTCTGACTCGGGAGGCTCCAGAGGCAGCACCTACCCCCCAGATGGTCCCGGCCCCATCTCTGCTTCCCATGCAGAGCCCTCATCCGGGCCTCAAAAAAGGGCAGACAAAGACTGTCTTGAACGTGACTGGGGCAGACGGAGCTAAAGTCCACCATCTTCTTCATCGCACCAGAAAATCCTCAAAGACATCCTTCCAAATCTCAAAGTTCTACCATCTCTTCTAATCTAAATGAGGACAATTTAAAGAGGTACTAGAAGTGCTTACTTGGTGTTAACTTCCGAGGTGGGCGATTTTGTCAGTAATCGAGGTTGCTTCCATTCATGGTCTCCACCTGATGTTCCTTCCATCTCCAGGTCCACCTGAGTAGCATCAGAATCCTCAGCGGTGGGACATCGGCTTCCCTCTTGACCATCCCTTGGGAGAAGGTCCACTTGTGGTCCCTCTGAGAAGGTTAAAGGCGAGGAGGCAAAGAGATCCATCTGCGTGTCTATCGTTTGGTCAAGGTCCACCTGATCTTCTCTCTGCGACATTGTGGCCTCAGCCTTCTCTTTCGCAGGTCCATCAGGAACATAGACACCTTCCCTTCGTTTCCTTTTCTTCTTCTTGTGAGATGACCTATGACTACCAACCACACTTCCGTTTTCCACGTCCTCCTTCAGAGGTAGCATACTGGATTTCTTGGGAGTTGATGGGCTCCAACACTCATCACCAATAACAACATCGTCACCCCAATTTTCCAAAGTCTTTTTTGAAGACAGTTTACTGGATTTTTGGGGAGCTGATGGGCTCCAACAATCATCACCAATAACAACATCGTCACCCCAATTTTGCAAAGTCTTTTTTGAAGAGAGTTTACTGGATTTTTGGGAAGTTGATGGGCTCCCACACTCATCACCAATAACAACATTGCCACCCCAATTTTCCAAAGTCTTTTTTGAAGAGAGTTTACTGGATTTTTGGGGAGCTGATGGGCTCCAACAATCATCACCAATAACAACATCGTCACCCCAATTTTGCGAAGTCTTTTTTGAAGAGAGTTTACTGGATTTTTGGGAAATTGATGGGCTCCCACACTCATCACCAATAACAACATCGTCACTCCAATTTTCCAAAGTCTTTTTTGAAGACAGTTTACTGGATTTTTGGGGAGTTGATGAGCTCCAACACTCATCATCACTACCATGTTTAAGTTTGTGTTTCTTCTTCTTCTTCTTCTTCTTCTTGGGTACAAAATCATTTATTTCAGACTCATCGTTCTGCTGAGTCTCAGGGACGGCCCAGGAAGCTTCAGAGGTTTCTGAGATGGATTTTTTCTTCTTGTGTTTTTTTTGACTAGTCCCAGAGTCTTCAGTATCCTGGGACGAATAGGATGTCTGATCAGAGGACACAATTGGCTGGCTGAGTTTTTCTCGGCTGCGCTTCCGTGATTTTTTTCTCTTTTTTTCATAGCTAGACTGTTGGGTGTCCTCTACCAGGAAAATAACTTCCTCGTTCATCGTTCTCTTTAAAAAGCAAGGAGAGAGGTAGGTTAAAACTCACACAGTATTAAAAAATTAAATAAATTACAGATAACCCTTGGTTTATGGCCACAACCCAGCTCCCAATTTCTGTTGCTAAGCACAGGAACTTTCATTGAGGGAATCTTGCCCTATTTTATCACCTTTCTTGCCACGGCCATTAAGTGAATCACTGCAGCTGTTAAAGTTAATGACACTTGGTTTTTCCCCACCTGCTCATAAGCCTGTCCTAAAAGTTCTCTGCAAATCCTGAATTAAAACTGTTCATAGCTTGTCTCTAAAACTCTAGGCTTTCCCTGCATTATCTTACATGCACCCCATCTATAACCCAGAAGCCTTGACTCTTTTAACTTTCCCAAGTTCCAAAACATGCCAAATGCAAACTTCTACCTCTCAATAAAAAGTTGTTCGTAGCATTGAAAGCTCCATTATTGTGTTTTTCTCTAAAGACAAAAAGATGTTAATGTAGGAATGTATTGTTAATGTATTGTTTTTTTTCCTAAACTAAAAACACAGTGTTCAGGTTAAAGTGGCCTATTGACACTTTTGTGATAAATAAGTGGGTTTTGGGTTTATTTATTTATTTTATTTTATTTATCATATTGCTATGCCGCCCACTCTCCGAGGACTCTGGGCAGCTTACAACAATTGACAGTATACTAAATAGCATATTGCCCCCAACCATCTGGGTCCTCATTTTACCCACCTCGGAAGGATGGAAGGCTGAGTCAACCTTGAGCCGGTGAGATTTGATCTGCTGATCTGCTGAACTAGCAGTCAGCTGAAGTAGCTGCAGTACAGCACTCTAACCGCTGCGCCACCTCGGCTCATCAGTTTGGGCACTCGGTCTCTAAAAGGTTCACCATCACTGCTATAGATTATGAAGGCTGGAAAACCGCAGGTTCAAGAAACGTCCCCTTCTTAGTGTTAAATTTAAACCCAACACAAGAAATAGTTTGTTGCAAAAGCCAAGGCCTGCGAAGGCCTCTGGATTGGAGCTGAAAGGTCAAAGGGGAAGCTGTATGTCTCCATCCCATAGTTGGGTAGACCAGGTTACCCTGAATAAGACTTCTCTCAGGGAAAAATACTTCATCCTTCCTAGTCTGAATGCAGTTGGAAACTCTGCTTACAAGCCTGCAGAGGCAGAAAGAAGGGTGTTTGTACCAGAAACCCTTTGGAAAAGGCCAATTCATGGAAAGATAAGCAGACAAAAGAGTTTAAATGCTGCAAGCCTTGTCAGGCCAGTTTCCAATTGATATGCAAGGATAAACAAATATAAACACATCAAGAGCTCAAATGCATTTAAAAGATTACTGAAACACAGACCACTCTACTTAAGTCATATGATCAAAATTCAGAAGCTTGGCAACGCTCATATCTATGACGCCAACAGACTCATATTTATGACAGCCGCAGTGTCCCACGTACCCCTCTTGCGACCGTCTGACAAGCAGAATCAACAGGGAAGCCAAATTCATTTAACGACCGGGTCCCCCAATTTAACAATTGCAGCCATTCACTGAACGGAAGGACCTAAAACACTTAACAACTTGTCTCATTTTAGCAACATAAAATTTTAGGCTCAATTGTGGCAATAATCCGAGCGCAACCTATCCTTGTAAAAAAAATTACTCGTCCACCCGCCCAGAGTCAACTTAAAATAAGATCGAGATCTGATCATCCATTTGAATTCTTTTTTTTTTTTAAATGCTCTGTCTCCCTAGATAGAAAGCCTAACTGGCAAAATTCAATTTCAAAACCACTTTTGAATCATGGCAATAATCGGCGTGCATGAAAATGAAAAGTTCGTTGCACCCACCTCTCCAAAGGGTCTCCGCCCCCAAGACCCAGGACATAAAGCAATACATGCAAAATTATGCATGATGAATGCATGCATATATGCATGATATATATATGCATATATATATATGATCCACATATATGCATGATGAATCACACCAATGCTCTCTTTGCAATGATGGATTTCAAGGCTGGCTCTGCAAAAAATATAAACTAATGTATAAACCCTATATATTATATAGATATAAAATATAAACTGACCTTTGCAATTGTAAACATTAAACAGTGATAATAAACCGAGGCTTACACGATGAATCGCTCCCTCCACTCAAAAAAAAAAAATAATATTATTATTATTATTAATAACTCCCCAAGAGAGAGATTAGCAGGCGCAGATTCCCGGCTTCCTTCTCCACTGCAAACATGCTGCTTTGCTGAACTTCCGGCTCTGTTGAATGCCACTTCCTCCTCCCAAAGCTCAGGAAGCATAGAGGAGGCGAGGCAAGAGCGTCCCTTTCCCTCTCCCCGCTTATCTTTTTTTTTCCCCCCCCTCTGACTGAGTTTCCGGTTTTTTAAAGAAGTAGTTTCCGGTTTTTTTTTTAAAAGAAGTGGCCCTTTCAACTCTTCGTGTATGGGGAGACGGGGTGGGTGGAGATTAACCGTTCATGAGCCCCGGCTTCAAAATAGAGGACAACATTTTCGACTCTAGGCCTCGATTTGGGGGGTGGGGAGGGAAAGGCTGCTGTGTGGACGTCAGTTTATGAAAAGGCCTTGTCTAACTTTTTCATACATCTATGGATATTGTGAGGAAACAATCCCGGAAGTAGGCGTTTTACCCCATCCTCCTCTTTAGATTTCCTAGCTCTACGCCCTTCCCCCGGCTCTATCCGAGTCGATTAAAAAAAAAAGGGCGGGGCTAAAGCAAGGCGGCCAATCGCAAGCCTGGCGGGGAGGCGGGGCACGCCTCCTCGGAAGCCAATCCGTGGGCGGGGCCTGCCGCACCGGAAGGAGCCCCGAAGAAGGGGCCGGGCCCGGTTGCCGGCGGGAGAGAAAGTGTGGCGACGACGGCCGAGCCTGCGGGCGGGCCCATGGCAGCGGGGTTGGGCCGGCGGCTGCCCACGCGAGGACCCGGAGGGAGAGGTGAGACGGTGGTGGGGGGGGGGCGAAAAACCTCCCCTCCATGAGGGGAGGGGGCTTCCTCTCTTCCCCCCCCTCAAAATGGGGGTCTTCCCCCCCCTCCTTTTTTTACCTCAGAGGAGCTGGGGAAGCCCCCCCCTTTCTCCTCATGGAGGTTATTCCACACACACACACCGCAAACCCGGGTTAACCCCCTCCCCACGAAGCTGCATTCACGTGTCTTCATAGAGAAGGGAGGGGGGGCAAGAAAGAGGGGGAAGAAACCCCCCCTCAGTTTGGTTTGTCCCCCCCTCCAAGAGGGAGGGAGGGGGGGGTAAGAAAGGAAGGGAGGGGCTGTCTTGGGAGTGGAAGCCCCCCCCCACTTTGCCCCAGGATTAGTTTCTCTCCCCTCCCCCACTCCCCTCCCCCACTCCCCTCCCCCACTCCTCCTATTCAGGGCTCCCTTTGCAGCCCCATTGGGGCCAAACTCCCCCCCTCCCCACTCCCACTCCCTTTTTCTGCAGGAAAGGGATGGTGTGTGTGTGTGTGTGTGTGTGTGTGTCAAATGCAGGGGAAATATTATTATTATTCTTTATTTTATTCATTAAATATTACTTTTAAAATTATTTTAACCTTTGTGTACAAATGTTTTTTGCTCTGGTTGTTCACCGCCGAAAGGAGAAAGGCGGTATATAAATCTAATGAAAGAAAAAGGTAAAGAAATATGGAAGTCAGTCAACTGAACATTTTAAAATGTTGTTGTTGTTGTTGTTATTCTCTTTTATTCATTAAACTTGAAACTCAGTCAATTGAACATTTAAAAATTATTATTATTATTATTATTATTATTATTATTTAATCTGTAGTGAGATCCACAGTCTTTGAGGCTAGTTAATAGCTCAGCAGCTTGAGTCCTAACCAAGGACCCAGGAACTGTTAAGGTATCGTCGGAGGATGTAAGCTGTTCCGAGTAAGGTGGTTTTTTGTAAAGTCAAAATGTTCAAGCCCGGTAAATTTAGAATTTCTAAATAGCGGGGTAGCCCTTTGGGTATTGCTCCGAGGGCTCCAATTACAATCGGGACCACACACGATTTCTTTTTCCACAGTCTCTCAACTTCAATTTGCAAGTCCCGGTACTTTGTGATTTTTTCTTGCTGCTTATCTTCAATCCGTGCGTCGCCATCGCCGTGCATTATTGTTGTTGTTGTTGTTATTCTCTTTTATTCATTAAACATGAAACTCAGTCAACTGAACATTCAAAAATGCATCACAAATACCACTGACTGGTGCTAATGGTTGATACGGGCTTTTTAAAATATTATTATTATTGTCACTGTACATCATGTATATAATGAAATTGGTTTAGGCTCTACTGGTGCAGTCCGTAGCAAAAAAACAAACAAGACAATATGAATAGTATAGAGAGAGAATAATCTTTATACAAATAATTGGGAGGGGTGGAACTAGTCCAAAATAGTAGACTCTGGAAGTTGTGTTTCCCCCTCCGTTTGAAAGAAACAGATGAGGAGGAGGAGTTCAAGTTCAAAGGCACGCCAGAGAGTCCCTAAAGGCAACACACACACACACACCCCAAACACACACACACACAGACAGATGAATCTGTCCCCCCCCCCTTTTGCAGGAAAGGAAAGAAGGAAAGAAAGAAAGAGAGAAGAGGTTTGAATGTATAGAAAAGAGCTCCTTTGAAAGCACCCATGGAGTTCCCTGTCTTTTCCCCCTTTTGGAAGGAATCTCACTATCTTCCCTCTCTCTGTCTCTCTTCCTCTTTTCTCTCTCCCTTTCCTCTCTTTCTCTTCTTCCCTCCCTCTCCCTCCTTTCTTCTCTATCCTCCCTCTCTTTCTCTTCCTCTCGTCTTTCTCTTTCTCCCCCTCCCTCTTCTCTCTCCCTTTCCTCTTTTTCTTTTCTTTCTCTCGTTTCTCTCTCTCCCCCCTCTCCCTTCTCTCTCTCCCTCCTCTCTTCTCTATCCTTCCTCTTTTTCTCTCTGCTTTCTCTCTTTCCTCTTTCTCTCCTCTTTCCCTCCCTCTTCTCTTTCTCTCCCTTTCGCTTCTCTCCCATCCTCTCTGTTTCTCTCTCCCTCCAATTATCAAGGCCAGCTGTGTCCAAGCTGAGAAAACATAGTGCATAGTACTACCTAAGTACTAAGTACTCATCACCTTGACCTTGCAGAGTTGAAAATTCCCACAGGCGCTGCAGTGTCCCCCTTAGAGCTGAATTTTTCCCTCACCAAGTGCTGAAACGGCAGAACTCCTCTGTGTGTGTGTGTGTGTGTGTGTGTGTGTGTGTATATATATATCCAATCTTATTTATGGAGAGTAACACACTAATCTCTTTCTCTCTCATAAACATACACACATGTGCGCACACTGCCCCCTCTGTCATAGAGGGTAAAGAAAACAAATTAGAGATAATACGAATTTAGATCTGTACAAGGAAGGAAACGTGAACGATCCCCAAGAGAGAAACTTAACATAAGTTTTGATTTGGGCCGGTCATTTTTGCTAGATTTCTTTTTCACCCGAATGAAAGTATTAAGCAGGTGTTAAGTTAGTAACAAAATTGTGAAGTGAATCTGCCTTCCCCATTGACTTTGCTTGTCAGAAGGTCGCAAAAGGGGCTCACGTGACAACCCCCACCCCCCAGGACACTGCAACCGTCATAAATACGAGTTGCCAGGTGTCCAAATGTTGATCACGTGTGACTATGGGCATGCTGCATTGGTCGCAAGTGTGAAAAACAGTCGTAAGTCCCTCTTTTCAGTGCCGCCGTAATTTCGAACAGTCACTAAGCAGTTGTGAGTCGAGGATTACCTGCAAACAGAGGCAAGGACTGAATTTTTCAATCCAAATCGAATGTACAATTCTTTTCCGTGCCGGATGTCACGATTTGTGAATTAGTTTGTGGCTTAGCATAACGCATGAACTTGGCTTTTGTGGCTTCTATTGAGAAAGGAATCCGAAAGCAATAAAGGGTGTGAAATGCATTGCTAATAAAATAAGGCAACTGTCCAGCAACTGCGATAGATTTCAAAATGGATTTGTGCGGTATTGTTATGGAATGAAAGACTGAAAAACATTCCTAGGTCAGCCAGAGACAGTTTATTGCGTAGGTTCAGAGCCAGCTTTGTACCTGAAATTCTGAACCCCTGAAAGCTCTGATACAATTGTTTTTATATGTTTCCAAGACAAAGGGTTTGGTGAGCTCATGCATTTTCCATATATGGTTAACATACACTTGTTATATGATAATTGACACTTCCTAATTACTAAACCATTATTTTCTAGTTTATAAGATTATCTTTAGCTAGACAACCTTCCTTCGTTCTGTAATTACTAATACGGGAGATTTTATTGCTGTCCTTGGGTAATAATTAACTCTTTGTAACATACATGTCTTTGTGTCTTTGTCAGTCATGCCCCTCAGATGTTTCTCCATATGGCTGTCCTTCCGTGACAGCTAGGCCTCATCAGAAGATATATTACCAATAATGGGACTTAGCTGATATAATCTCCAGACAAGCACATTTCTCCCTTATAATAATGTGAATAGAGAGGGCTGTCCTTTAACTGACCCTGTATGATTCCTACTTTATTCACATTCGTATTATTTCATTGTCAAAAGTTTCTGTCAGTTTGCCAGGTGGGTGGGGGAAGGAGGGAGTAGGTTCTTCCTCTTTCCTCTGCCCTTGAAGGAGACAAGCGCAGACATATTTCGGAGTTTCTGGAGAGTTTGAAACCTGTAATATGGAAGTACATTTTGATCATCCCCCAAATAACTTCCATTCTGCGATCTTGAACTTTATTCTTGGAGTTTAGAATCTGTTCAGTTGCTGTTTTTAAAAGTAGCTTTCTCCCTCGGCTGTCTCTCGATGCTCAGCTCTGCTTGGTTGTTGTTAACAGATTCACAGACTTGGAAGGGACCTTGTAGTGTGATAGTGTGAATTTCCATCCGTGCTTTATATAGAAAAGGCCGAATTAAGGGCAAAAATTCTGCAGCCCGGAGCAAAAATCTCTCTGTGGTCTGCTTTTTTTCAGTCACAGGAAGTTCTGTTTGTTCCCGGTAACGAATCCTTTCCTTAGCATTTCCCACCAGGGCTGGATTGTCATCGATTCTACTGTTTTTCTCTCTTGTGTTACACCTTCCATTCCTTCACGGAATAGAAAATGAGACTCCCTTAGGGAATTTTAATTCTTTTTTCTTCCTGGTCAATTGTTGAATCAAATGCACGCTGGCTATAAATCTTGTCCGCCTTCAGGAAAGCTTCTTTGTCATGGGGCAAAAATTGCATCATTTCAGACTAGCCTAGACTGGCAGTGATGACTGTAATCTCCTACAAGCCATCAATATGAGGGGCTCCTTTGCCACGTGACGGTATGAACTGGACAAGCTGTGATGCCTCGCACAACCCCAAAGACTCGCTTTAATTATTTTTGTCTGCGCTGTTGTTACGGGCTGGCATCTGGGGAGAGCGACCGCGGGGGGTTTTTTGTGTGTGTTCTGCAACAATTGCATTTCAAGGTATGGGGGTTTGTGTTGACACCCCAGGAGCAACTGTCAAGGGGGCATGGATTGCTTTCAACAGTAGGAAAACACAGTATAAAACAATAAGAACATTAAAACATTTGGCATTAATACATTAAAGTCAACCCTGAACTAGATAAAAAGGAGACCGAGGCTTTAAAATGGCACAGGTGTGTAATGTAGAGGTGTGTAATGGCTGATCTCCCAAAGTTAATGTGCCCAATCATAACTTAATGTTTCAGTGCCATCCAGTAACCAACTTCCCAATGGGGTCCTTGGTAGTCTCTGAGCTTGGTTCTTGCCGACATTTCATTACCCAACTAGGCAACGTCATCAGTGCTACCTAATGAGACCTCGGCAAGAAAACAACCAAGCTCTGAGAGAACCAAGAAGCCCACAGCCCTCCTCCTCCTCCTCCTGTCTACAAACCCCACTCCCTTCTAGCACTGATGACGTTCCCCAGTTGGGTCATGAAACATCTGCAAGAGATTTAAACCCTGAGCTACAAATCTACTTCCACCGGGAACCATCTCTTCCTTTTTCTCCTCCCTGTAGAATGAGTACATGTTGCTGGTGTACGCCAGGTGGTCCCACCACAGTCAAGCTGCTAACGAATTACGCCTCCGGTGCCCTGTCTCCGAATGATGTTTCTGCAGCCAACGATGACCTCTGTTACTGTCTGGAGTGCGTTGAAGAGTACCACAAAGCGAGAGATGGGGTCCCATCTTTGCACCAGGTAATCTAATCCAGGGCATCAGTCCGCTCGGGCAAGGTTGGCATCTTGCCGATTCTTATCATCGTGGTCGTGTTCTGGTCTTTTTCGGGCACACAACTCAAAAATAGCAGTTTTTTTCTTTAAAACACACACACACACACACACACACACACACACACACACACACACCCACACCCATACTTTGAAAAAAAACTTGTGGGTTTTTTTTTTAATGAACTGATCTTAATCTTGGTACTTAATCTTGTAGCTGGGCAAGGCTCAGACAGTTGCTTAGTTGCTTTCCCTTCGATACTTCCGTTTATTTATTTATCCTTGGTTTAAAGTTTGGAGTGGATCTTTTTTTTAAAAAAAAAAAAACATTGTGTCCGTTTCAAGTAATACATTTTCAAAAACATCTATAAAGTCCTTTCTGGTTCTCTCTCTCTCTCTCCCCTCTTTAATCTCTGCCAGAGGGATAACTTGTATAGAGAACATATCTAATCACTGGGTGGTTAGATATGTATCAAATCGTTTTATAAAAGACAGTAAATAATTGTACTTACATTATCATATCAAGACAGTAATTGTAATGATAACTTTGACGATGGTTACTTTGATCCTAAGTGGTTATTATCAGCTCTCCAGTTAGCTTGTATTTAGAAAAATTGGCTATGGTATTTCTAGTCTAACGAAGAGAAGGACTAGGGGTGTCATGATAGCCATCTTCCAGTATTTGTCAGATTGTCACAGAGAAGAGGGGGTGAACCTATTCTCCAAAATACCTGAAGGCAGGACAAGAAGCAATGAATGGAAGCTCCTCAGACGAAGACTTAGAACTCAAGAGAAATTTCCTGACATCGAGGACAATTAACCAGTGGAACAGCTTGCCTCCAGAATAGAATATAGAATAACAGAGTTAGAAGGGACCTTGGAGGTCTTCTAGTCAAACCCCAAGTATATTATAAACATAACATACCAAGTAAATTATAAACATAACTTATACCCAGAAGTTATGGGTGCTCCATCCCTGGAGGTTTTTAAGAAGAGACTGGACAGCCACTTGTCTGGGATGGGATAGGGTCTCTTGCTTCAGCAGGGAGTTGGACTAGAAGACCTCCAAGGTCCCTTCCAGACCTATGAACCTATGCTCTATGCCGCTCTTCTATTTTTATATATATATTTATTGCAAATGTTCCTATAGTAAAAGGCAAGCTAAGGGACAGAAATCATTGATTTCTGACCTCCCTTTCAACTGATCACTAGATCCATACTGTTCCTCCTACCTCTTCAATACTTTGCAAATCCCTTGGCCCAATCCACCTCTTTCTTAATCTTCCGATCCATAAACTGGTTATTATTTTTATTGTTTCAGAAAAAACAAAAAGGCTCCTCCTCAAATTGCTCTTTACATTTCCAACTGCAGATCCTGTGGGATAGGGAGGTCTCCCGCCTCGTCGACCACTTTGAGAAGTCCATGCGGGAGGACGACGAAAACGACCTCTACTTGGTGGAGGAAGACCGAGTCACTCCCTTGACTTCCTGTTACACCTTTGAGAAACGTCTCCGGGTGCCCTTGCTGGAAGTCCTGAAGTATCCCTACCTGCTGCTTCATGAACACCTCAGTGAGTTTTGAAGGGAGGCTCTTGACCCAGTTGGTGGGCAGAGATCACCACCATCCATTCGAGACAAGATTTATTGGGTCCTTGGTGCACTCTGAGCTTGGGGGTCCTCTTGCAGACATTTCATGACCCAGCTAGCTAACATCATCAATGCTGGAAGAGAGTTGGGTTTAGAGGAGGAGGAGGACTGTGGGGTCCTTGGTGCTCTCAGAGCTTGGTTGTCCTCTTGCAGACGTTTCATGACCGAAGTAGCTAACAATATCAGTGCTAGAAGGGTGTGGGGTTTGGGAGGAGGACTGTGAGGACTTGATACACTGATTATGTTACCTAGTCTGCTAGGAAACAAATCAAGCTCAGAGATATTATAATGCAGCCTGGTGAAACAAGACTAGGGAATAGCAAATATTTAATTATTATTTTTCCCCCCAAAGCACTTTACGATCCAAAGACTCCACCTGTCATTTCCTAGGCATTCTTTGTCTTACCTTCTCAGACCTGTCCAATTTATATCTTGACAGCTTATATCTGTTGTCTCTGCATTTTGGCAGAAGTTTTGAGAACGTGACTTGGCTCCCCAAAAAAATATTTTTCCCCCCTTTTGCTGTTTTTATCTTAAATCAGGGCTCTCTAAACTTGGCATCTTCAACTCCCAGAATTCCTCAACCAGTAAGAACCAAGTTTGTCTAAGGCTTTTCTTCTTAGCTTCCCAAATTGTTGGATCCAGGGGATTTCTTTCCTGAATCCAGCGCCAAAGATCGATGTTTGCACCTGGACATTGTGGGTTTCTATTTTGCCAGCTCCCTACCATTATACCTGTAGATGTTAAATAAAACATTTTTTCAGCATTCCTGCTTCACAGCATCCCTTCAGCGTTCTAATCACCCTTTAGATAAACTCACCTTGCGTTTTGTTCACAGCTGGCATAAAAATAGAGCTTGCAAAATTGCCGCGGCTTCCTTCAGCCAAGTAGAGAAGGAGGTGTGAAAATGACAAGATAATATTTCCCTTCCCTACCACTTTCAGCAATCCCATCAATTGAAACTGCAAACTTTTCAAAACATTTATTGGGGGGCGGGCGTGGGGGGGGGGTCTGAAAAAAGGTGCTTTTCTGTCTTTTGAAAAAGCAGAGATCTAAGAGCAAGTGGCAGCTTTGACCTTGGAAGACCGAAGATGAATAAGTGCTTTATGCCGCAGAAATAGCATTCCCCCACCACCACCGCTCCGTCCCAATGGTGGTTTTGATTTCTGAAGGATCTTGTTTTCTTGTGGCATGCCTGCCTGCCTGACTTTGTGGTTTCCTCTCTCGCTTGCAGGCGAGCTGTGCGTAGATGCTCTCTGCAAAATGGAGGAAATGAACTACTCCTACCAAGTAGTTGGCAAACACCCCGGTATCTATTTACTCATGGTGCACCCCAATGAAACGGTGAGTCGCTCCGGTTTGTTTCCTTTCTCTCTCTCTGCTGACATTTGTTGTCTCCAGAGGCTAAATTCTTTGCATTTCCGCAGTGCAAAGCCTGGTACCCAGCGATAGCTTAGTGTGGTAAACCTCTTCCTCCCTATTTAAATATTTGAATCTGCAAGGTTGATGGGGTGGGGTTTTTTTTGGGGGGGCCCTGCACCAATTTGGATCCATAGGCTGGCGGGAAACCTTGGTTTGTAAACCTGGCTTCTTTGGGAGTAACAGAGTTCAAGTGTCACGCTAGAGTTGTCTGAACGAAATTAGATGCCTCTCACATTTTGATAATAAAGAAAAAAAACCTTTTATTTGTTAGAACAACGTCTTCACGGACTCATATGCAGTCAGGAAATGACCTCTGCTCCATCATCCCTCCCTTTCCTGGCTTGCTTCCTTATCCTATTGGTCATTATCTAAATCACTCTACGGCACTCTCTCTTAATAATCTCACAGGAATTTAACCCCCTCTTTACTATGTCAGCACTGAGAAGCTGACATCAAGATTCTGGCATTAACAGTAAACGTTTAAAGAGGGAGCATTAGTATTTTTTGCTGGTGGTTCTTGTAGAAAGAGGCAAAAAGAACGTTGATTCTTGCTTGCAGTAGGCTATAATTTTAATTGAATGTTTAAATTTTAAAGCCCTTATTGTTGAACAGAATATCATAATAGCAGAGTTGGAAAAGATGTGTTTTAGGCGGCATTTTATTCAGTGTCCATTAAACCGCGGAGTCACCTTATCAGTTCTGTCAGCCGCCCAGAGTCCCTTGGGAGTTGGGCGGCATAGAAATGCGACAAATAAATTTGATTAATAAATAAAATAAATTTGGGCGCACATATAGTGCTTGACTTAAAACCCGTCCCTTTAATGACCAGTTCAGTTACGGCGGAGCCAAAAACAGCGACTTAAAATCAGACCTTGCACTTAAAACATCCATTTCAGCATCCCCAAAGTCACGTGATCGGAATTCATATACATACATACATATATATATATATATATATATGTAATCTGGAAGAGGGGTTGCTTCAAATTGCTAGATCCGCCGATGGGCCATCCTGACCGCGAGGAACCTGGGCAAAGTTGACCGAGACGATTATTACGACATCCAAGAAGTGCTGATCTGTTTGTTCAAAGTGATAGAACTCGGCCTCTTCGAAAACCCGGATATTTACAGCTCATCAGGGGTTGAGAAAACCAGACTGGTCCTGTTGCCCCCCCATTTGTACGACACCAGCAATTACAAGAACTATTGGCTGGGTAAGGAGAGAGAATGGCGGGGTTATTATGAGAATTTGGCTTTAGCCCCTTCCTTCCTGCCTGCCTGCCTGCCTTCCTTCCTTCCTTCCTTCCTTCCTTCCTTCCTTCCTTCCTTCCTTCCTTCCTTTCTTTCTATCTTTCTTTCTTCCTTTCTTCCTTTCTCCCTCCTTCCCCTTTCTTTCCTTCCTTCCTTCCTTCCTTCCTCTTTCTCTTTCTCTTTCTCTTTTTCCTATCCTGTTTCTGAATTAGTTGGGGGTTTATGATGATGGTTAATTGTGAAAAAGATGTGTATCAAAAAGGAAGGAGGGAAGGAAGAAAGGAAGCTTCTGTGCTCCAGAAATCCATCCATCCTTCCTTCCTTCCTTCCTTCCTTCCTTCCTTCCTTCCTTCCTTCCTTCCTTCCTTCCTTTTATTTCTTCTCTCTCTCCCTTCTCCTTCCCAAGGTCCCTTCCAACTCTGTTCTGATTAAGTTTGATTGTAAGGGAAGAATCTTGTGGATTGCCAAACCTTGCGTGAAACGGCCAGTTAACGTCTGATTTCGGGCAATTTTCATGCAGGGCTCTGTATGCTGCTCTCGGTGCTGGAAGAACAAGCGATGGATTCGTTGCTGCTGGGGCCAGACAAACAGAATTTCATGCAGTCCATCATGAACACCATGAGAAAGCAGACAGATGGTAATCCATGAATGAACGTTGGAGGCTGGGATCAGAGGCCAGGCTGATGATTCCTTTATGCTGAGTGGTTCATTCATTTAATAACAGATGACAATGTCGTCCTCGATGTAGGACCGCAATTGAGCCCGGAATTACAGTTGTAAGTCATGCCAGTTTTTAAGCAGGTCATCGTCCCATCTCCAACCTGATTTCCTGACATTTTTTTCAGCGGTCATTAAAGGAGTCACTACAGTTAAATGAACCCATTGTTTGCGGTGGGCGGGGTTTTTTTTTGCCAGAAATATGATTGTAGGATGCTGTGAACTGTCATCAGTGCAGACATAACACAATCACGTGACACTGGGGTGTCGGGGCGGTAAGTGGAACTCAGAATTTACAATCAGAAGCCTTTCATGAGTTCAAACGGTGGCTATGTGACAGGTTGTTGACCGAGGATTTGTGCAAAAACACCAACTTTCTACAGTTGTTAGCAAAGCCGTTTATACTTTATGGTTGAGTTTTTAAGGTAAATGCAGAGAAACGTTACCCACAAAAGTAGTCAGACGTGTGTGACTCGGGTGGCGAACCTACATGTAGAGTCTTAGGTCCTACAGATAGTCCTTGACTTATGACCACAGTTGAGCCCAAAATTTCTGTGGCTCAGCAAGACAGCTGTTAAATGAATTTTGCCGCATTTTATGACCTTTCTCGCCCTGGTTATTGAGTGAATGGCTGCAGTTAAGTTAGTCACACAGTCATTAAATGAATCTGGCTTCCCGTGATACCACCACCCCTCTGCCCCAGGTCACTGCAACTGTCATATATATGAATCCATTGCCAGGTGTCTGAATTTTGTTCATGAGACCATGGAGATGTTGCCGTGATAGTAAGTGTGAAAAACGGTGGCAAGGCACCTTTTTCAGTACTGTTGTAACATTGAACAGTCACTAAATGAAAAGCTGTAAGTCAAGGACTGCCTATACTCCACCCTCAAGACATTGACCCTCTTAAGCCCAGCTTGCCGTACAAGGTGGGAATGCTCCATATGCCCTCTTCGGCTTCTAGAAGGAACCAGGATTGGAAGTTTAGCAAAGAAACCAAGATAATAATTATGTTTGGGGGTTTTTGTTGTTGTTGTTGTTTTTGTTGCTCCAGGTGAAATCCATGACCCCTTTTGGCCCGTCCTCCACTGTTTCATGGTGATCCTGGATAAATTGGGGTCCAAAGTGTGGGGTCAGTTGGTGGATCCCGTCCAGGCATTCCAGACGATCATTAATAATGCGAGCTATAAGAAGGAAATAGAGAGCATTCGACAAAACTGCCCCAGGTCTGTGCCTTTTACTTCGGAATGGAATGGAATGGAATGGAAATTAGGAATGGAAATTAGGAATAGAATGGAAATTAGGAATGGAGTACAGTAGAGTAGAGTAAGAACAGGAATGGAATGGAGTGGAGTGGAGTGGAGTGGAGTGGAATAGAAATGAGTAGAGTAGAGTAGAATAAGTGGAATGGAGTGGAGTGGAGTGGAGAGTGGAGTGGAATAGAAATGAGTACAGTAGAGTAGAGTAGAGTAGAGTAGAATAAATGGAGTGGAGTAGAGTAGAGTAGAGTAGGGTAGGGTAGAATATAAGAGTAGAGTAGAGTAGAATAAGAACTGGAATGGAGTGGAGTAGAGTAGAGTAGAATTACAATAGAATTAGAAAGAATAGAATAGAATAGAATAGAATAGAATAGAATAGAATAGAATAGAATAGAATAGAATAGAATAGAATAGAATAGAGTTCTTTATTGGCCAAGTGTGATTGGACACACAAGGAATTTGTCTAATGACAGGAATCTGGAAAGGAAGGACTCAGATTTAAGCAATGCGCCAATATCTCCCTCAGAGTTACGTCCTTTCCTTATCTCAAACAATTCCCAAGCAATTTGCCCTATGGTGTTGTATGCACACGGTCAAATTGTACAAGCCTTTCTCTTCTCTAGCTGTCTCAGTCCCACTTAAAACAATATCATTTTGTTCTGAATCGGAAACCAAGCTGTCTTTGGTCCCTACTACACCTCTTCTGCTCATGGAGTAATCTGTGAATGATCTGAACCATTTCCCCCATATCCCTAACTTTCAATTCTTGCAAATTGAAAACCAGTTCGGTCTAGTGGTGAAGTTGCCAGACTACAAAGCAGGTGACCGAGAGTTCTAAGTCCCAGTTCAGGCATGAAATCCATCTGGGTGACTTTGGGCCAATCCCCAGGAGACAGTGAGTTGTAGTCCTGCCTTAGCCATGAAAGCCGATTGGGTGACTTTGGACCAATCACTAGGAGATGATGAATTCTAGTCCCACCTTTGCCAGCTGGATAACCTTGGGCCAGTCACACACACTCATCCAACTCACCCCACAGGGTTATCATTGTTGCGTGTGCTAGATCTGATTGCTGCCTTGAATCATTTGTAAAATTAATACAGGGCAGGAAATACATAAGTAATAGATTTCCAATTGACTAGTAACCAGGTCATCAGAGTGTTCAAATACACCACATTCTCTTATTCCAGGCTTCAGGAAGGGGAGCATAATTTTTTCTTGTTCCTGGTTGTACACTGGGATGTAGAATTCAAAAATGACATGCTGGTTTTCTGCTTTTCTTTGATTTTTTTCCCCCCCTTCCTTTTGTAGGACAAAATCAGAACCACCATCTGACTACGGGGATGGAACAATTACTTGCAGCCAGATTGTATATAACTACAACCCAGAAAAGCCCCACAAGGTAAATTCCAAACATCGTAAATGGTATTATTTAATTCAGTACTTAGCAACCATTAGAAGTTATGACAAGTTGCTACAGTTGACAAACATGTAGTCCAGGAATGAGTGGAAGCGTTCACTGACTCTGTCAGACCTCCTGCTACTTAAACCTCTAAATAAAAACGATCCTTGGCTCCATTTGTTGAGAAAGGTATAATTTTGTTAGAACTCCCCGTGCATTGCCAGAACTGAGAATCGTGCGCCAAAAAGTTCAACTTTTCCCTCCCTTAATTGCCTCCCTTCGCTGATGACCCCGTGACCAATCAGGTTCAAGCAAAATGTTTTCAAAATGGGCACTTCAAGATAGGTTGGCATGCCGTTGCCCTCTTCTCACAATCAGATGACCTTGAAGCAGCTTCTTGGGGAGATAGAGCAGTTACTTTCGCTTTCCCCCAAGTATTCCCTCTCCCACCTACCCTCCCCAGAGTCCATGCCAGATTGTCACCGCATGGTGGCAGCTGACAAGACTCTCTGGATTATATTTCAGGACTCAAGATGGAAGACTACCGCTTGCTTGGACTACTGCCCCAACTTTTATGAAGAAATGCAGACCCTGACCGACATGTTCCAGTACGACATCGGGCGGGACATGCGTTTGCATCACAGCACTTTCCTTTGGTTCATTCCTTTTGTCCATTCCCTGATGGACCTCAAGGGGCTGGGCGTCGCCTACAGCATGGTGGTCATCCAGCACCTGTGTTCCGAAGTCAAGGAGGTCCTCCACCATGCCGCCCAACCTTGTGACAAAGTGTCTCAGTTTTTCATCTGGATCCTCGTGATGGTGGTGGAGCTCAGCTGGAAGAAGAAATGCTTCAACACTTTGTGGGTTAGCTCTCAAAACTGGGTGGAGGTGGTGGTGACGTGCGCCGGGCTTCCAAGTATGGCGTTCACCGGTGGAGCTGAGAGGGACTTGTCCAGAAATGGACCCAGAAGTCACACCAAAGTATCATCATGGGAACCAGATTCTATACAGTCTGTTTGCATGAATTTGATCCGAGTTCTCCTAAAGGAAGGCTACCAGATGGGGCAGAAGGCCTCCCCGTTCCTGAACGAGCTGAATTTGCTTCGGCGTAGTCATGAAGACTGGAAGCTGAGCCCCCAACAGGCACGAGAATTACAGACCTGCTTGATTGAGATCATCAGAAGCCTCTGGACTAAGTCATCGAGCACTTCCTCCCACAAAGAGAGTCCGACCAGCCTCTTCAGAGAACAAGAGGGGAGAAGTCCAGGATATCTTCCCCAAGAACACTCCATCTATCCATCACCAAGAAGGCAGGATGAAATTTTTCAAGAAGGAACTTTATTCGAGAAAAAATACAGCTTAGATGAGGAAGCCAAGGGAGCCCTTTGTGGAGAGCAAAGCTATCAGAGAAATTCAGAGTTCCATTTGACCAATGTTAAGCATGAACATAAACAGAGTTTAATACATGAGGAACACATGTTGCATTCTACCTCAACAGGGGGACCTACCCAGAAGAGTGGAAGCTTCCACTCAACATTGGGGAACCAGAATAGCTCTCCAAACCAGAGCAGTTTTGACAAAGACTTTCAGAAGATAGACACCAGTGGGAAGGAAGAGAAGCCCAGTATTACTAACCCTGATCTCCAGCAACGGCCCAGCAGTTATGCTCTGGAAGAAAAACAGATTCCAAAAATGATCGCCGAGAGGTTTAAGTCAAACAGAGCGGACTTGACTTTGAAATTGAAACAGTTTGTGGAGAATAGGAAAAGGCTGCTGGGGTCAGAGAGTGAAAAGCAGCAGTCCATCAAGGAGGAAAACCAGGATGGTCAGGAAGGAACATCGAAAAGAACGTCGAGAGATGATAGCAGCACGTCCAGTTGCCTGCCCTGCAAACCAGCGCTAAATTTGGAGAACCAAGCCAAAATCCTTTCCATAAAGAAGGAACCCAGAGACAGTTTGGCAGAATTTAAGAGTGCTTGGAAAAGCGGAAGAGATTCAGAAGAAAGTAGCACAGATGATGAGCTGAATGTCCCCTTGACGGAGATCAGGAAGGAGTTGGTGAGAAAGAAATTGATGGTCCAAGCGATGGAGCCTGACGTAGACAGAGAGGATAAATTGTATTTAGCTGCTCATCAAGAAAGTACTTTGGCTTACCAGAATCCTATTCAAAGAAAAGTCCAAGGGGCATTTAGGTCTCCATCTGAGAGCAAAAGTCAAACATTGTCCTCGGAAGCAGATGGACCTTCAAACCAGGTCATCATCATTTCGGACACATCTTCCGACGAAGAAGAGAACAAAGTGAACTTGAGCCGGAGGAGCCAAGAAGAAAACCTGAGTGGGTCTCTTCAGAAGGACCTCGAGCCCAACAAACAAGAGGTCATAACCATTTCCAGTTCTCCGTTGATGTACGGGGAATGTGAATCGCAGTGCTTTGAGTTTGAAACCGAAGACGAGATCTACTCTGCTTGGCAAGATAGCCAGTCGGACAAGACGGCGGAGGCAGATGATGTTCCAGCGAAGGCAGCTGGCAGGCCCGCCTCACCTGATTTGGAGTTGGCTTGGCACCTTAGCGAGCGGGGAGATGATACAGACGGTCTTGGGGACGATGTCATCGAAAAAGCCGAGCAAGAACTGGAAGAGCAGGTGAAAGTCGGTAAAACCAAGCCGAAACTTCCTGCCCAGGCCGACAAAGAAAATGTCAGTGAGGGAAGCACCTCTGTTTGTTCAAAGCATTTCATAGCCACGCACGACAATGGTCAGGAGTCTCCCAGACAGAGTTCAGCTTTAGCTTCCCCTACGCCACTATTGCCATCATCATCTGCTGGACCTTTGACACCATCTCTGGAACCGACTCCTGAACCAAAGAAGAGTTTGGCCAAATCCAAGTGGCTCAACACAGCTCCACAGAGTCCTGAGGAAAAAAGACTCATCACCAAAAAGAAACCGGCCCAGGCAACGCTGTCTGGATCGCCTGGTCCTTTTGTGGTCCCTCCCAGGAAAGTCCACCATTTTCCCGAGCCGATGTCCACCGTCGAAAAGCTGGGCCTGAAGAAGAAACCTCGCAGAGCCGCTGAGCTCTCCCAACGTTCTCATGACGTCCTCGCCCAGTTGCGCAGCCATGGCAAAACAGCTGGGCAGCTTCCCGAAAAGAGCAGAAAAGCCAAATTGATTGAACCTCGACGGATGGTTATCCGGAGCAAAGCGTTGTTAGCCAGCCAAGAACGCCAGTTCTTCAGACAGTCAAGATCCGAGAAGAAGAAGAAAAGGGAGGATGTTCCCAGAGCCAAGAAGAAGACTTTTTCCAAGTCACCTGAGGAGTCTACTGGTAAGAAGAAGAGTGACAATCTAAAAGGAAAGCCTAACCAGCCCAACAGTTCTTCTAACCACCCGAAGAAATTGCTGCCACAGCATTCACAAGAGGATGATGGGTCCCATTCTGGAGCTCTGGAGAGAGAGGCTCTTCCATCATCAAGGCAGGAGACTATCATGCCCGATTCAGATGTCCCAGGGTGTTCCACCTCTGCTCCAGGGAGTGTCTGCTCTTCAAGTGAAGTTGGTGGGGCCAACTTGGGTTCCTCTTCCAAGAACTTGAGTGAGGATGTGTCTGACTTAAAGGAGGACCTTGACCCAGAAGAGAATGAGGATGACTTGTTCCTAACGCAGAGAGGTGTGGTGGACATGGAGCTCTGCTCACAGATGGAAAGTAGCAGTTCCCCAGAAGACTTAGGTGTCCACCCAACCTTGCAGGATCAGCCTCAGGCTGTTGAGAAATGCAGGCATCTCGGATGTCCTCTAAAGATGGAAGGAGCAGGCCCCTTCTGCCATGGTCATTCTCTGCCTAACCCTCCAGATCACGTCTTTGCCAAGCCTTCCACGAAGAAAATCTTCAGCTCCAGTGCTTCGTCTCGGATTGCCAGCCTCACCAAAGACCTCGAGACCAGCTCTGCGCAGGTCGCACCGACAAAGACCAAATCCAACCCAATTCGCTTTGCTCCCTTGAAAGCCGATGATGTGAGGGCCAAGCTAACTTTGGCCAATCTCCTTTGTCCTAGGAATGGGAATAATGTCTTCGCACAGCCCCACAGTGTCCCAAACAGTCACGTTGTTGGTATTGCCAACAAGATGCCCATTCCACGCTCTAACACTGGTCAGGAAACACACCCATCCTTTGCCCGAGTCAACAGTTCTCACAATCAGCCTAGAGACCACAGCATTTTCACCAAAGAAATCCTGAAGTGGAGTTACGATATGTTTGCCAACTTCAAGAAGTTTGGACCACCCAACCATCTCTTGCAAGCAATTGTTAGCGGCGTTCCGGTCAAGTTTCAGAACTACGATGACTATTTTAAGATTTTCTTCCCTTTGATGATGCTGAACGCCTTTGAAGAGGTAAGCGGCTTTCTTTGTTCCAAGACCATTTAGATGTCAAAATGTTTGTGGAGATTCTCAATCCTACGTAGGGTCAGAGCTGGCTTGCTGTCAGAGTTACGACGGATGCCCTAATTAAATCATGAGTCTCGAGCAAGTTTCAAAAGAAATCCAGTTGTTTATTAGCAGCTTCATGTCGACATGTTCCCAAGTGAAGCCAGCTCTGACCCTACGTAATTTATGCTCCAATTATGATCCTGTTTTCCCCCCTCCCCCCAGCGTGTGTCATCAATCACGTTCGCCAACAGAACAATTTCACAGGTTGTAGAGGTCACTCCCCTTCGGCTGCTCTAGGTATCCCTGGGATATAGCCTTGAGAGAGATAAGCGTGGAATGTGCATCTGTCTTTGCTGTGACATTTCGCCGGTTTCCCATCCTCCCTGGCCTATGGCAACTTGAGGCTTTTCTAAAAGGCAACTGGACTTTCTTGAGGAGCTGTGGCTCATATTTATGACGGCCACAGTCAACGCAATCCCCCTTTTATGACCTGACAAGCAAATGGGGGAGCCAGATTCGTTTCCCAACTGTGTGACTAACTTAACAACTGCAGGAACCAGGAAGGTCGTAAAATGGAGCTGAACTCACTGAACATCTGTCTTGTTTAACAACTAAAATTTGGCACTTAGTTGTAGCCGTAGGGGGTTATATGCATTTTATTATCAGCAGGCATGTCCTTTTGGAAGTTTCCTACTGGGGAGGGGGTGTATCTTTGGAGGCATGGATGCTAGAGGGAATAAGAAGTGTTTCTATGTCATAGCAAAATACGGTATCGCAGATGCGATGAGGTCTTATCCACACACGATAATGTTAAACCAACGTTGGCTTCTTTCCCCCCGCTATTTCCAGGTCACGTGTGAATGGCTGGAGAATCAGAAGCTAAAAGAGCCGAAGCCTTTTCATTTGACTTTGCTGAATTTCAACATGGACTTAAACAGAGCAGATTTCACAGGTCAGAAAACCAACGGGAGCCCAAAATTGATGATGTTAAGTGAGAAATTTGATAAGTGGGGGGAAAAAAATCCAAATCGTTAGCAAAACTGCCTTAAATAAAATGGAACAGACAAGCACACCCTAAAAAATCTCACTTTAGGACACAGCGGTGTCTCTAAAGCATAGCTTACATTCCCATTGTAAAGGGGGTCAATCAGACAAGCAGTCAAAAGGGACGTCTTGAAGTCAACTGGCCCTAAGCCACTGTTTGCATTTACATTATTTACCCGTGATGGAGAATCTATGGCACGCGTGCCGCAGGTAGCACATGGAGCCATGTCAGTGGGCACGCGAGCTCAGCTCTGGCGCACATGCCAGCTGATTTTCAAACCTTCTGGGCCTACCAGAAGTAGGGAAACAGGCTGTTTTCTTCCTCCGGAGGGTCTGAGGGGATGGAAAAGGCCAACTTAACAACCCTGTTGCTACAGCTAGAGTCATTCACTTGACCACACCGGTGAGGAAGGCCACCAATACGGGGCAGAACTCACTTATCAACCCGTCTTGCTTATCAGCCCGAACCGTTGGGCTCAATTGTGGCTGTAAGTCGAGGGTGATCATCCTGTGTTTGTCTCCTCCCCCACAGCGAACATTTCCCAGCATGAAATAGAAACTCAGCAGTATCCCAAAGAAGATGATGTGGTTTTCCTTATCGTATCTGAGAAACGGTTCTACTACGACGAACGAGACGGGGAAAACCATGTGGTCCGGCATGTTGGTTTTGTGACTCGTTTCTCTCAGCCTCCCATTCATAATACTAGTAAGTATTTCTGGGTGGTGGTTTGGAGGAATTTTTTTTTAATGTCAATGACCCATGAAAAGTCCATTCTAGGTGCGGTCCAAAATAATTTATTTCTTTTTATCCCAGTTTTATTACAAAAAATTCAAGGTGTGGCCAACATCCCTAGTTGTTCCTTCTTTCCAACCCTAAAAAAAAAAGCCTCCTTAGATCAAGCCATGATTTGCGTCCTCACTTTGATGAGTTCTGATTAAGCGCTTGGAATATCAAACCATGATTTGTGTCCTAACTTTGACAAGTTCTGATTAAGCGCTTGGAAAAATCAAGCCATGATTTGTGTCCTAATGTAGATTATGCCAGTCCCTAAAAGTGATGCTTGAACAAATCTTTGTTGGTCTGTTTTCCCAAAACAGAAAAGAAGGAGCAACAGCTCACCTGTCACCTCTCCATCCAGACTCAAGGAAATCTCTCGCGTGTCGAGAAAGAGATGAAATGCATGGTGGTCAGCTCCTTATCAACAACCCACCGGAGGTTCCAGGCCCTCTTGATGCTGAATCGCAGCCCGTTAGCCACGCCCATCCTGTCTCCAAGTACCCCCTACTTCTCCCCGAGAGATTTGAACACCGAGCCTGAGAAAATGGTAAGAATGTTGATAGTTGTTCCCAGAATAATAGAATAACGGAGTTGGAAGGGGCCTTAGAGATCTTCTAGTACAACCCCTTACTCAGGCAAGAAATCTTATACCATTCTGTCCAGTCTCTTCTTAAAAACATCCAGTGATGGAATACCCACAACTTCTGGAGGCAAGCTGTTCCGCTGATTAATTGTTCTTACTGTCTGGAAATTTCTCATTAGTTCTAGGTTGCTTCTCTCCTTGATGAGTTTCCACCCATTGCTTCTTGTCCTGCCCCCCTCAAGTGCTTTGGAAAATAACTTGACTCCCTCTTCTTTGGGGCAGCCCCTGAGATATTGGAACACTGCTATCATGTCTCCCCTAGTCCTTCTTTTCACTAGACTAGCCAAACCCAATCCATGCAACTGTTCTTCATATGTTTTAACTTCCAGTCCCCTAATCCTCTTTGCTGCTCTTCTCTGCACTCTTTCTAGAGTCTCAAAATGGTGATAGAAACCATTAAGCCCTAGCTTTCCCTTCTCATAATCTGTGTGACCTACCTGGGTGTATTGGGAGAGAAGAAGACGACATCTACAGTAGGTCATGGGGATGGAGAGTGTCTTCTGATGACCTGGTGCGATTCTGTTCCTTCTCCCTTTTCCCCCCAGCTTCCTTACATGAAGGACTTCAATGAAGGGCAGAGGCGAGCTATTGAAAGTGCTTATGCCATGATAACCCAGCATCCATCATCACCCAAGATCTGCTTAATCCATGGACCACCTGGGACGGGGAAGACGAAGGTGATCGTTGGACTTCTCCACCGCATCCTTGGTGAGGTACGCCATGTTGTGGTCCGCCGGCAGCCTGCGGTTCTGGCAGCAGAGTCGGACAATGAAGAGGTTGGGGAGGAACAAGGGCCAGTCCTGGAGTCTGGGGAAGGCTCGGACGAGGGCTCTGTGTTGGAGGCAGAGAGGGGGCCAGGGCCATCTGGGAGTTATGTGCTGCCTCCAGAGTTGGACATCAGCAAGGCAGAGGAACGGGGAGCCTGTTCCCTGTGCGCGCATGCTCAGAGCTGCCTGTTCCCTGTGCGCGCATGCTCAGAGCGCGCATGCTCAGAGCTGCTTGCCTCAGAAGGCAAGAACAATTAAGACAAAAGGGGCGATTCGGGAGGAGGGCTTGGAGATGATCGGCCCTCCCATAAGACATAAAGGAGGAGCAAAAGCACATGAGCCTTTGCAGGAAGCAACTTTGTTCATTCTGGTCGGTTTAAATTCTGAAGCTCCGTTTTGACTCTGTGCTCCATGTAGCCTTGCAAAGCTAATTGCAAAGTCTTTGGCAGCGTGTCAAGGGAGATAAAGGTGGATGTTTATCAGCCTTATCTGTGGCAGACCTCTGTTGGACTCTTTACCAACTATCTGTGACTCATCACTGGCTGTGAATGAACAGAATTTGCAGCCATTGAAATAAAAAGAGGGTTTTGGGACTAATTGTGTGCTTTTTACTGCCTCAGGAAGCCTGGGTTAGAACAGACCATGCAGATCCCTTTGAAGGTTCTGATGGTCATTTTGAGGTGAGCTGAGGGTGGTGTAGGTGATGACTGGGCTGAGCCCTGGGGAGGGGTCAAACACATCATCAATCATGAGTTCCTGCGCACCTACAAGAGATCTAATCCAGCCCACTTTGAATGCCTTTCTTATCTCCCACTCATTTCCCTTGACTGTTAGTTGGTCAGATTCTTGTAGAGAGGTCAAGCTTTCAATAAATCTTTATACTCATTTGAACCGCACTGAATCTCGGACACTTGGCAGTTGGTTCATATTTATGATGGTTGCAGTGTCCCTGGTGTGTGTGTGTGTGTGTGTCACGTGATCCCTTTTGCGACCTTCTGACAAGCAAAGTCCATGGGGAAGCCAGATTCACTTAAGAACGGTGGTGTGGTGATTCACTTAACAAATAAGGTCGTAAAACGAGGCAAAACTCAAGTTAACAAAGTTCTCACAACTTTGGCCACACAAATTCTGGGCTCAATTGTGGTCGTACGTTGAGGACTGCTTGTATGGAGATCCATAGGTTCCTTGGCAACAGTGCTCGAGCGGTTTGCTGTTGCCTTCCTCCCAACACAAATCTTTGAAGAGCTTCATGACTTTGTTACGTTTATATTCCGAAGCCAAGACCGTCTTGTGTCGTTTTTAATCTCCAGAGATCAGGAAAGGAGAATTCGGTCCAGAGGTTGAACGCCAAGATAAAGACGAATCGCGTGTTGGTTTGTGCCCCTTCCAACGCAGCCATCGATAACCTCATGAAAAAAATAATTTTGGGATTCAAAAGATTCCGAGAGAAAAACGCTTTAGGTATGATCGGGCCTCACCTCCCTTTTTCCCCCGCCCCCCTTTTAATTTTAATTATTTGTGGTCGTTGTCCTTTGGAGACAGTAGGAGAAGTTGCACAAGGCTTAAGACATTGAAACAACCAGGTGCGTTATGCGAGTTTATAATACAGGTGGACCTTGAGATACAACAGTTCGTTTAGTGACCAAGTTACAATGGCACTGGAAAAAAAAGTTATGGCCCTTTTTCACACATAAGACCCATCGTAGCATCCCCACGGTCAAGTGAATAAAATGAACACAGCCAGCAGTTCAATCCTGACCAGCTCAGCCTTCCATCCTTCTGAGGTCGGTAAATTGAGGACTGCTTGGGGGCAAGAGGCTGACTATAAACCACTTAGAGAGGGCTGTAAAGCATTGTGAAGTGGTACTTAAGTCTAAGTACTATTGCTATTACTACTGTCCGTCCTTCCTCCTTCCCTCCCAATTCTTCCTGCCTTCCTTCCTGCCTTCAATTCCTTCCTTAATTCCTTCCTTCCTTCCTCCATCCTTCCTTCCTTCCTTCCTTCCTTCCTTCCTTCCTTCCTTCCCTGATTTCAGCATCTTTCTGTTCTCCTTCCTTCAATTCCTTCCTTCCTTCCTTCCTTCCTTCCTTCCCTGATTTCAGCATCTTTCTGTTCTCCTTCCTTCAATTCCTTCCTTAATTCCTTCCTCCCTCTGTCTTCCTTCCTACATCCTTCCTTCCCTCCCTCCCTCCCTGATTTCAGCATCTTTCTGTTCTCCTTCATTCCTTCCTTCATTCCTTCCTTCCTCCGTCTTCCTTCCTTCCCTCCCTCTCTCCCTGATTTTAGCATCTTTCAGTCCTTCCTTCCTTCCTTGTTAGAATACAGTGCTATTGCTATTAAATTTGATATCTTGGCCAACAACATAGGATTTGGTGTCTGCTCACTCTGTCTTGAGAAATAACACAACTCTGCCTTTTTCTCACCTCTAGGGAATTGTGGAGACATCAACCTAGTCCGTCTAGGACAACAGAAATCGATCAACAGCGAAGTCCGGAAATTCAGCTTGGATGATCAGATTGATCGCAAGATCAGTGAGTGTAAAATTGTGTTGCCTTTTTTCCCCCCTCAGGCTCCTTTCTTGGGTTAGGAATTGGATGGTGCCCGGTGTCTATTTTGGCAGCCCTGTTTATTTATTTATTATTATTATTATTTTCCTCTCGGCTGAGGGATAAAAGGATAACAGAAGGGCCACTTTGCTCCTAACATAGTATCAGAAAAGCAGAGAGATGTTTATTAGAATATAATACTCAACCAAATGGAATCTGGCTATTTAGAAATACCCCTGCAAACCATTAGAGATCTCGGAAAAGGATCTGGGCCTGCTAGATCCTTAAATCTAAATCAGAATATTCCATAGGGAACAGGAAGAATAGAATTGTTCAGTGTAAGTCGCACCTAAATTTATAGGAGGAAAACGGGGGGGGGGGGGAGTTTTTGGCCTCCACACTTTATGTTTTCACCCTCCCCGGCCCGTTTTCACCAAAAACGGATGCGTTTTTGGGCTCCCAAGCCCTCCATGCATCTCATTTTTGCCCTCCCCGGCCCCCAGGAGCACTCTGCAGGCCAAAAACAGGTGCATTTTGGCAAAAACGGGCCATGAAGAGCACTGCAGAGTCCTTCTGGGGGGTGGGAAGGATGAAAATGTGATGTGAGGAGTGTTTGGGAGCCCCAAAACGCCCATATTCGGTATATAAGACACCCCTAAATTTTCACCCATTCTTACGGATGGGGGGGAAGTGCATCTTATACTCTGAAAAAATACAGTAAGTAAAACTATTAAAGAAGAAAAGATCTCTTACCTTGAACAGGAGATTAGAAGGAGAGAAAACCAGGAACAGATAAATTTAAGAACAAAGGTATGGGTGAATTGTAAACCAGCATTACGTGTAACCCTGGCTTGGCTCTTGAATACAGGTAGTCCTCCACTTATGACAGTTCATTTAATGACGGTTCAAAGTTACAAAAAGTGACTTATAACTGTTTTTCCCACTTACAACCGTTGCGGCATCCCCATAGTCACGTGATCAAAATTCAGATGCTTGGCAACTGGCATGTACATATGGCGGTTGCAGCCTCAAGCTGAATCAATGGGGAGGCCAGATTGACTTAACGACTGTGTTACTAACTTCACAACTGCAGCGATTCACTTAACAACTTCGTAAAACGGGGCAACATTCACTTAGACCAACGTTTCACATAGCAACATCAATTATCTGGTTTGGAAACTTGGATGTCCAAAGGCCGACCTCCCTGTTTGATTCTGTAGATAAGGCCATGCTCGGTAAAGATCAAGACCTCCAAAAGAAGAAGGAAGACTTAGATCGACGGCTGGACGCGCTTTCTCGTCTGCGGGCCATGGACAGAAGCGAGAAGGGGGAGAAGGTAAACTACCAGATCCCAGATGGAAAAGTTACTTTTGGGGTCAATATGGCAGTAGATACAGGGACACGGTGGTTCAGTGGCTAAGATGTTGAGCTTGTCGATTGAAAGGTCGGCAGTTCAGCGTCCGAATCCCTAGCGCCGCGTAACGGGGTGAGCTCCCGTTCCTTGTCCCAGCTTCTGCCAACCTAGCAGTTCGAAAGCACGTAAAAAACAATGCAAGTAGAAAAGTAGGGACCACCTTTGGTGGGAAGGGAACAGCGTTCCGTGCGCCTTTGGCATTGAGTCATGCCGGCCACGACCACCGAGATGTCTTCGGACAGCGCTGTCTCTTTGGCTTTGAAACAGAGATGAGCATCGCCCCCTAGAGGCAGGAACAACTAGCACATATGTGCGAGGGGAACCTTTATGTCAGTAGATGAGTAGGGATTTCTGACTCCATCAACCATCTCTTGGGAGAAAAAAAAAACACCCCACTGAAACACTGAAACTGAGTTATTTCTTCATCTTTTCCCTAAAGTAGTCTTTTGGGAAGAGCTTCAGGAATTTCTGATAGACCACGTGATTTCTTCATCTTTCCTCTAGAAAGCCAAAATCTGTGGGTTCCTTGGTGCTCTCTGAACTTGGTGGTTTTCTTGTAGACATTTCATGATCCAGCTAGGTAACATCATCAGTGTTAGAAAGGGATGGGGTTTGTGGAGAGGAGAAGACTTATGAGGTCCTTGGTGATCTCTGAGCTTCGTGGTTTTCTTGCAGATGTTCCTTAATACTAGCTGATGATGATGTTACTAGTTGAGTCATGAAACCGTGGTTTGATCTTCGTAATACTGCAGGATTTTATTTGGTTAGAGGAAGCTGCTGATGTCTCAGTTTCTCAGGTCAAATATTAAAAGAGAAATGGCCAATGTGTGACAAGCAGTGGGAACGTCTGACCTGCACCGGCTCCTGGGCCTGATTTTCAACATAGCTTGCATAAATATTTGCTCTTGATTTTGAAAAAAAGAAGAATTATTTTTCTTCTGTTTCAGAAACAGCAATTGGAGGACGAAATTTGCCAGCTCTCGAAGGAGAGGCAACGCTTGGCTTCTCAACTCAAAGAGGTAAGAAATGACTTCCGTAGAATCCATAACGGCTTGGAAACAGGAAAATCCAAATTCTTTTCTGCCTTGGGAGAATAAAAGGAAGCGGGCTGGATTTTTTTTTTTAGTGATTTGGGTCTTGATTGTGCCTCAGCCACTGGACCAGATCTGTCTTTCCGGCAATGGTTGATATAGAGAGGAATCTAGGCAGCTGATCCATCCCTGATCCGAATTGAATCAATAGAGTCTGTAGTTAAACTAATCATGTGGACCTTAAATGAATCTAAGCCTGTGCCTGATTTTATGGCTCAGCATTAGTGCAAACTCAGGAAATGGAGTTGACTTGAAGCCAGTTCGGCCTAGTGGTTAAGGCACCAGGCTAGAAACCAGAAGGATGTGAGTTCAAATCCTGCCTTAGCAGTGAAAGCCGGCTGAGTCACTTTGGTCCAATCACCAGGAGGTGGTGAGTTCTAGTTCCGCCTTAGGCATGAAAACCAGCTGGGTGACTTTAAGCCAGTCGCTCTCTCTCAGCCCAACCCACCTCACGGGGTTTTGGTTGTTGCGGGGAAAACAGGAGGAGGAAGTTGTGTCGGATGTGCTCAACGCCATGAATTATTTGAAAAATAAATGATAATTGAATCATGTTGTGTAAATGCAATCCAAGTGGCCTCTGAAGAGAGAAAGCTCTTAGACCTGTTTTGAGTTTTAAGTTCCTTCCGTGAAATCAACAATGGCCGTTGCAAAAGGACTGGATCTCATCCCGGACCGACCCCCAGCATCGAAAAGGATTCTTTCACATTTTAGGCTCGCGGGCGATCTCAGGAATTGAAAGCAAGCATCATTTTGGAGTCTCATATCATTTGCTGCACCCTGAGCACGAGCGGAGGGGTGTTGCTGAAATCGGCTTTCCGGAGGTTGGGCGGGGACCCCGTCAGCTGCGTGATTGTGGACGAGGTAAGAAACCTGGCGGCGTGGCCACTACCCCTGACTATTTCTTGAGCAGCCACAAAACTAGCATATGTAGTTGAATTAAACATTCTGTTTTCTTCTGAAACTTTTCTCTTCTTGGATTTATCCATGGTTGGCCTACCAGGGGTTGAAAAGCTCAATAAATCGCGTGCCAGTGGGTGTCACACATTGGTGGTTGTGATGCATATTTTGAGTGACAGGGAGCCGCAGCAGAGGGGTGAAAGAGCCACATGCAGCTCCAGAGCTGCGGGTTGCTGACCCCTGCCCTAGGGGATGGGACCTGCAGCATTCCCTACCTCCCCGCTCTGATGGGTCGGGTAGATGTGACCGGCAAGAGACAGTCCCTCAGATCAACTGTGGTTGACTCCGAAACTAGCTGTGTTCATGTCTGTACTTGTTCCTCATCACCTCCTTTGCAGTTTCTAACATTTTCCCCACCCTGGTACTTTTTGTTGTTGTCGTTAAAAAGGCAGGACAGACGTGTGAAGTCGAAACACTCATCCCTCTGATTCACGGCTGTAAGAAGCTGGTTTTGGTCGGCGACCCGAAACAGCTGCCTCCTACCATCAAGTCCCTGGTATGTAGTTGGGCCCTTTAAGACGTCCCCAGGTGTGCAAAAGAAAGCCGAACTTCTCTTCCTGGCCAACAGCTGTTTTCCTTCAGGCTGCTCCGCCCAGCTCACCTCTCAGATGTCTCGGGGTTCTGAATCCCCCTTCTTCTTTCCCAAAGTGGCGAGCTCTGCTTTTTGTCTCTTTGTGACACTAGTGGGAATATTATCATCATCATCATTATTATTTTTAATCAGCTCCTAACGGTCTACAGACCGCCTTTGTGGCTGCCTTCAAGTTAATTGCAGGATTAAATTAATTGCTTAGTTCTTTGTCACCGCCTCCTCCGTAACTGCCACGGGGGCGGACTGCTTCTCCGCCTCCTTTCTAATCAAATCAACCATAGGGCTAAACACGCAGGGGAATTCACAGTCTGGAATTCAGGGATACTTGACTAATGAGATAATTACAGGAGCCTTTTTATTTTCCTGGTAGCTGAGCAAGTGGAAGAAGCTTTCCAAAATACACCAGCCATTTGGGGGAAAGTTTTTAAGGCAAAATAAATTAAGCTTAATTTACGATCTCCTAAAATGTACCTGTGGCATCTTAGTGGCCTTCGTTAAGCCTGTTCTGAACCCAATCCTCTCTCTTTTTTGGGGAGGGAAAGACGGCAAAAGCTTAGATCACGAAAGTTTGATCTGTGCCGACCATGGTCCCTCGTCAATGGAGTTGCTTGCCTCTGTTTTTCCCCATCTGTAAAATGGGCGCAGTGTAACTGCCCTTCCACGTTGCTGCTGAAAGATGGTGGAGATGAATTCCACAGTACAGTACAGTCCTCGGCTTACAATGGTTCATTTAGGGACCATTCAAAGTTACGACAACACTGGGAAAAAAAGTGTCTTACGATCATTTTTCACAGTCATGTGATCAAAAGTCAGGTGCTTGGCAGCTGGTTCGTATTTATGACGGTTGCAGCATCCCAACTCTGGTCAGAAAGATGGTAAAACGGGGTAAAATTCACTTAACAACTACTGGGCTCAATTGTGGTCGTACGTTGAGGGCTACCTGTTATATATTTTTTTCAGCTGGGGGCAGCCCTTCTGAGTGTCTTGTCTTCCCATGTTGTTAGAAAGCTCAGGATTACAAATTCGACCAGTCTATGATCGGCCGTCTCTGCAACCATCTCAAGGAACAAGATCAAGAAAATCTCTCGGGAAAATTTCCAGTCCTTCAGCTTACCGTTCAGTATCGGATGCACCCGGATATCTGCTTATTTCCATCCAAATATATCTACGAAGGGATCTTGACCACTGACAGGTAGGCAATTTTAAGACTTCCTTAAAAGAGTTAAAAAGTGGGTCTGACGTTTCTTTTATTCCAGATCTTTGCTTTTTTCCTCCCTCCCCCACAACCATGCCATTTTTGCCTATTTCATTACCCTGTTTCCCCGAAAATAAGACCCCCTTGGATAATAAGCCCAATTGGGCTTTTGAGTGCATGCGCTAAAATAAGCCCTCCCCCCCTGAAAATATTTAAACGCATGCACAGCTAGTCCCCACCATTTCCTCTAGTTAGGGTTAGGGAGACAGAGCTGGAAATCGGGTAAGACAGCAAGAGGTCTTGCTCCACACACCCCAAAATAATAAGACCTGCCCGAAAATAAGGCCAACCGCTTATTTCAGGGTTCAAAAAAATATAAGACAGGGTCTTATTTTTCAGGGAAACATGGTATAAGAGGTGTTTGGATAGCCCCAAGGCTATCCTTTTTGTGATGTGACAAACGGCTTATGTCATTCTGTCTTAGTCATTTAACCTGGGTTTTATTTTATTTTATTTATTTATTTGGGGGTGGGATAGTTTCTTGTGTGTAAAATTATCACCGTCATTAATCTTCATCTAGCAATTCAGATTGTCTTTTAACTTTTCCCCTTTTTTAAAAAACTTGAGAGACAATCTTCCAAAAAAAAAGTGCGTTTCTGAGTTGCAACAAGAATATGATCAGTGTTTTGAGATAGGCCAGACCAAAAAACTTGACTTCACACGTTTGACCTGAACTATATTAATTGATATATTTTGAAAGGCCTGAATGGTGTTTTCCATTCCTTCTCTCTTTTTCCCCCCGTCAAATAGTAGTGGAACCAGTTCTAAGCTTCTTCCTAACACTTCCTGGGCTTCAAATCGTGCTTTTGAACATATTGCAATATTTCTACACCATTTCTCCAAGCTTCGTGTGTGTGTGTGTGTGTGTGAGACAAGCTAAAAAATTGGGCCATTCCTGTACGATTCAGCATCTGTTTTTGAAAAGTGACCTGGCGTAAACTTCTTAATTCTACTTGGTGTTTTTTCTTTTTAATCCCACGGCAATTCTCCCACGACAGGAAAACAGCAGAAGATCGCTGCTCGTTGGCGTGGCCTTTCCAACCCTACTTGCTTTTCGATGTCTTAGACAGCCACGAAGAACGAGAAAACGAGTAAGTTGTCTTGTCTGTATTGATTAAATGGCTTGTCTGACTCTCAGTAGCTGCAACAACTAGCCCAAGTTAACAATCATAGATGCAACAGCAAGGAAATAGAATCAAGAATAGAAAAGAGCTGGAAGGGAGCCCAGCCCCTGGCTCAAACAGGTCAATATCATCTTTGGAAACTTCCCTTTCGCAACAGCCACTGAAAAAGATGCCTTGCAACCAGTTCTCGCACTTACAACCATCATGGCGTCCTCAGGATCATGGGATCAAAATCGGGACTCTCGGCAACTGGCATGTACTTACGACAGTTGCAAAATCCCAGGTGATGTGACCATCATTTCTCTGCCAAGCGAAGCACATGGGAGAAGCTGGCTTTGCTCAACGTCTGTAGGGTTCACTTAACAACGGCAGCCATTGGCTGAACAACCATGGCGTAAAACTGGGTGCAATTTGTTTAACCACTGCTTTTGCCCAACAAGGGGAATTCTGGTCCCAAATTGTGATTTGTTTCTTCATGTGGGATGCAATACACAACAATCATTGTATTTTTATATTATTCCTGTTTCTGTTTGACAAATTTATAATACCGTGTTTCCCCAAAAATAAGACCCTGTCTTATATTTTTTTGAACCCTGAAATAAGCACTTGGCTTAATTGCCATGCACTCAAAAGCCCAATTGGGCTTATTATCAGGGGATGTCTTATTTTGGGGGAAACAGGGTAAATAAAAATAAAATAAATTAAAATGAGGCATACTATAGGACATAAAATTTAGAATACAGGCCACCCTGGATTTAACCACATTTCGTTTCGCAGCCATTCAAAGTTACAATGGCACTGAAAAAAGTGACTTATGGCCATTATGACGATTGCAGCATCCCCATGATCTAATTTACAACTTTAATTTATCCCTCCCTCATTCTCTTCCTCCGTCCCTCCCTCTCGTCCCCTAAATCTTCCCTTCCCCTGTTTCCCTTTGTTCAGCTCCTATTGTAACCCCCAAGAAGTGAAGCTGTTGGTGGAACTCATGAAGGTCCTTAAAGGGAAGAAGAAGGATATCGGCGCGCGTCAAATTGGAATCATCACCCCTTACAACGCGCAGAAAAGGAGGATACAGAGGCAGCTGGATAAAGAATTCGGAGAAAACAGGTGAGAACTGGACGCTTGAACGGTGGCCATCCCCTCCATCTAATTACCCTATGCCCTATGAGTTGTTTTTTGACACAGCATGGAGTACAGTTAATCCTCGACTTAACAACAGTTCATTGAGTGTCCGTTCAGAGGGACAACAGCACCGATCAAACTTCAGATGCTTGGCAGCTGGCATGTATTTATGACCATTGCAGCATCCTGGGGTCACATATTTTAACTTACTGCATCTGTGTATGGTTTGCCGATTGCACAGTGGCAGATAGGACAACACTCCAGAGGGTCAACGTCATTGCCCAGAGGATCACTGGCTGCCCTCTCCCCTCCTCGGAAGAACTTTATAGCTCCCGCTGCCTTAAGAAAGTTCAAAACATCCTTAAAGATCCATCTCATCCTGGATCTCACCCTTTTTTTTTGAACTATTACCATCTGGCAGCCAGTACAGGACAATAAAAACAAGGACAAATAGGCTGAAAAACAACTTCTATCCCAGGGCAATAACCATACTGAATTCACTTAGCAACAAGAACAAGAAAGGTTGTAAAACGGGGGGAAAACTCCCTTAACCAGCGTCTCGCTCAGCAACATAAATTTTGGGGCTCAGTTGTGGTCATAAGCCGAGGACCACCTGCACATTATTTTATGGATGTGGCGTCCACCGAATCAAACCAGGTGCAGAAAAGTTATCACCGACTTGATTTCCTACGGCACCGAGAGGCCTACAACCTCTTGGAACGTTCATTTCCCCCATTTTTAGAAGTTGGGGAAGTAGAAGCAGAGTTCTAACAACGTTAAATTTGGATGGAAAACATCTGTACAGGAGGTCCTTGATTTACAACCATCCGCATCCGCCATGGTCGCGTGATCAAAATTCAGGCCCTTGGCAACTGGCATGTACTTATGACAGTTGTAGCATCACACAGTCCCGTGATGCCCTTCGATGACCTTCCCAGCCTGTTTCCGATCAGCAAAGTCAACAAAGGAACCCGTATTTGCTTAATGATTGCACAATTCATTTAACAAGTGCAGCAATTTGCTTAACGACTTTGATTTAAAAAAAAGAAGAGAGGGAGAGGTCATAAAATTGGGGCGCTTGAAAAAACAAACCTTTTTGCTTCGCCACAAATTCTGGTTCAGGTTTATGATTGTAATATTTTTACGATCTGTGATATTTTTTTTTTCCAGCTGACCTCCTGCTTCCTTGCCCCTCTCTCTCTCTCTCTCCCCATCCCATGTGATTGTAAAATCTCCAAAATTAAAATTATTACTCATCTTTCCTGCATTCCCCCTTTGTTTTCCAAGAGGGTGTTTGGGGTGGGTTTTTTTTATTATTATTATTATTTGGAAGGTGGAGTGGGGATTAAAAATCCCCACTCCACCTTCCAAAATAAGACATCCTGACTCATCTTCCTGTCCTGTTTTTTTTCCCCTCTCTCCAGTGTTGGGGAAATTGACACGGTGGACGGATTCCAAGGCCGTGAGAAAGACTGCATTATTGTCACCTGCGTGCGGGCAAACAGCCCTCAAGGATCAATAGGGTAGGTCTCTGCCCACCCCCACCACCCCCTCAGTGCCAGGACTTGGTGCCATTTTACTGCAGGGATGGGGGGCGGGGGTCACATTAGGCCTGACTCCTGGCCAGCTGGGAGGACTTCAGCCCCAATTCTGGAATAGAATGAAGCAAAACTGTCTTATCCTTGTATGCCCTAGAAGTCCTCTTTCTACCTTCGTAGACACTTCAAGACTATAACTCTCAGAATTCCCCAATCGGCGTGCTTTAAGATGCCCCTTAAAGCTGCTGGCTGGGGAATTCTGGGAGTTGAAGCCTGCCCATCTTAACGTGTCTGGCTGGGGAATTCTGGGAGTTCAAGGCTGCCCATCTTAAAACATGTTGGCTCAGGAATTCTGGGAGTTCAAGGCCACATATCTGAAAAGTTCCCAAGATTGAGAAACACTAGTCTAGACACTACAAGGCCAGGCAAACCTCCAAAGTTTCATTCAGTCCCTTTGCATCCCAGACGGAGTCCTACTCTGGGGAGTCCTGCATTCAGTTCAACCCTTACTGGTTCACCGTGCAGGGTTTTTTTCTCAGAGATTTCCAAAAATTATCAGTCCATGCTGGACAGCTAGCGATGACCTGCCCTGACTCGGACACATCACTAGATCAGGGACACGATAAATGTTCCAAATTGCTCAGGAATAGGAGGTTTGCCCTTCCTTCCTCTCTTCCCATTTTGAATCCTTTTCCTCCCTTTAATTTAATTTTATTGGAATTGTTTCGAGCAGTGTCAGCTTGCACGGAGCCAGGCGCCATTCAAGTTGACAAATAAAAATGAAAAACTAAACTAAGAGCAATAACGAAGTGGCTCTATTCAATTTATCGTGTCCCTGATCTAGTGATGTGTCCGAGTCAGGGCAGGTCATCGCTAGCTGTCCAGCATGGACTGATAGGTTTTGGAAATCTCTAAACCCTAACCATTCTGAGTTTAAGGGAAAACCAATGTTTTCTCTTGGAGTTCCTCAAGGTTGGAGGTCTGCCCTCCCCTCCCTACTTGCAGGGAGTGCTGTCCCCATGTTTCTAGGTTCAGAAGCCCTGGCTGCCGCCTTCTCTAGCAATCAAAAGCAGCCAGCTTCGCAGTTGGTCACCAGGTGGCAACCAACAGTAGTGAATGAAATTTATTATGGCTGGACGACCTCTCTGTAGAGAGCGTTCGTTTCTCAAATCAAAGAGACTTTTAGACGGGCGGACTTCGACTCCCAGAATTCCCTAGCTGGCCTAGCCAGAGCGTGTTAGAGGTCGAGTTCATTTTGTTATCAAAAGACCCCGATTAAAAAAAAAAAACCCAAAGAGGAAACCACGAGCAATAAATCTTACTTTTAAGATTCAGAGGTTTATTCCTGAGCAATTTGGAACAGGGAACAGCCAACATAGCAATGCAATTTCATGACAAAACTTGCATTATTAAACATTGCAATAGGTTTCAGTGTCGCATACCAGGTCCTACAAAAACTGCTGTCGGGCAAAGGACACCATTCTCATCTCAAGCCACGTTTATTATACCTTCTTTTTTACTGATATACACATTCCATAGTTTCACTTCCTTGTTCTTTCTTACGTTCTTACTGACGGACACTGTCTGCAAACCCCCGTGTACATCTCAAACCTCTATCCGTCGTCTACTTTCAGTTCCCTATTTCTCACGGTTTCAATGTTCTGATTCCAAATATATCTCAAAACCACGTACTTCGCAGAAAATGCAGCACACAAGCCAGCACATTAGAAATACGTCTGGTACATTTTGCAATTATTTTAGTTTAAAACCTTGGTTCAGCGAGGCCTGCGAGCCCACTCCTAGGCCTTACTACAGTGGTGGGATTCAAGTAATTTAACAACCAGTTCTCTGCCCTGATGATTTCTTCCAACAACCAGTTTGCCAAACTGCTCAGAAAGTTAACAACCGGTTCTCCCGAAGTGGTGCGAACTGGCTGAGTCCCACCACTGCCTTACTACCTGCAACTTTCCAATGGATATATTTCTCTTCTCACAATTTTATACCCCCATCTTTATTAATTTTATAAATAATCCAAGGTGGTGAACCTATCCAACAAATCTTCCTCCTATCTTCCCCACAACAACAACCTTGTGGGGTGGGGTGGGCTGAGAGAGAGAGGGGGGGACTGGCACCCAGTCTCTGCTGATAGGCCCAAAGTCACCCAGCTGGCTTTCATGCCTAGGGCTGGACTAGAACTCACATTTCCTGGTAATCGGCCCAGAGACACCCAGCCAGCTTTCATGGCTAAGGTGGAACTAGAATTCCCAGTCTCTGCTAATAGGCCCAAACTCACCCAGCCAGCTTTCATGCCTAGGGCAGGACTAGAACTCACTGTCTCCTGGTGTCAGGCTCCTCCTCTATCCTGATGCCTTACCCACTAGACCAAACTTCCTCGTAAGTTCAAGAAAGTTCATAAAAGCCTCTTCAGGAAGTTTGTAGTTCAGCTCCTCTCCTATGAGCTTCGGATCCATCATCCTCGCCTGCTTAGAATCCTGGGCTTTTTTTTTTTTTTAAACCCTCCGTCCCGAGAACCTCGTCCCCTCAGGCCAGACCAGACCCCTGTGTTTCGAAAACAAGTCCTTCCCTTTAAACTTTGATTTAACAGCTTTTCTCCGAGAAGGAGGGATGGGGGGGAGGAACTCATGCTTGCCTTCGTGGCGTGTTCCCAATTCGCAAGTCACCTTTGGAATGCATGAAATATTCAGTCCCCGCGTGAAATATTAATAAGAGTGTTTGTACATGAATCAGAACAGCGTCAAGTCTCTAGGTGGGTCATGCGGGGAGGTCTTTCAAGGTCTCGGCTGGTGAAACGAATCCAGCGCCTTTTTGTGCTCTGTTCCCCACACACACACTTCCCTCCCCCCTCCACCCACCCCCGCACTGCTGTCTCCGATCCGGGAGACCCGGGTTCAAAATTAAGACCGATAAGCGGCCGCCAAACTCCAAGGCTTAAAAATGGAATCATAGGCAATTCCCCGTGGAGTTTTGTGGGACTAAGTCTCCGTGTAAGGTCAAGGGAAAGGTTCCCCACATACGTGCTAGTCGTTCCCGACTCTAGGGGGCGGTGCTCCTCTCCATTTCAAAGCCGAAGAGCCAGCGCTTCCGAAGATGTGTCCATGGTCATGTGGCCGGCATGACTCAACGCCAAAGGCGCACGGAACGCTGTTCCCTTCCCACCAAAGGTGGTCCCTATTTTTCTACCTGCATTTTTTACCTGCTTTCGAACTTCTAAGTTGGCAGAAGCTGGGACATGTCACGGGAGCTCACCCCCTTACGCAGCACTAGGGTTTCGAACAGCTGAACTGCCGACCTTTTGATCAACAAGCTCAGCGTCTTAGCCACTCAGCCACCGCGTCCCCTTACCGCTTAGGTTTATGCAGAATAACAGCATAACAGAAGGGACCTTGGAGGTCTTCTAGTCCAACCCCCTGCTCGGACAAGAAACCCTATATCATTGCAGACAAATAGTTGTCCAATCTCTTCTTAAAAACCTCCAATGATGGAACACCCACAATTTCTGGAGATAAGTCATTCCACTAATGAATTGTTCTCACGGTCAGGAAGTTTCTCCTTAGTTCTCGGTTGCTTCTCTCCTTGATTGGTTTCCACCCATTGCTTCTTGTCCTGCCTTCTGGGGCTTTGGGGAATAGGCTGACCCCTCCTTCTTTGTGACAGCCCCTCAAATATTGGAACACTGCTCTCATGTCACCCCTGGCATTGGTACATCCAGAACGACGTGTCCTTAGCCCATCCTGGGCTAGAGCGATGATCACTTAGAAAAATGGGCCTAGCTATACATAAAAATGTATAGCTAGGCCTCCACTTAACAACCAATCACTTAGTGATGGTTTGAAATTATGACCTGCTTCAAAAAGGGGACTTAAGACCGAATCCGAAGTTCCACTTTAAGTCAGCAACTCGGCTGCGTTTTTACGGCTGTTTGCTGCCATCTGCAAAGCCCCCTGTCAGGGGGATTTCCCAACGAAATCAAACTCCGAGGCTTGAAGTTCCTCAAAGTTCCATTTGATTAGAGATGTCATATTGGCACATCTGGGAAAACCCGAATCTCAAAACTTCCAGGTTTTCCCCACCCAAAGAAAAGTTCAATTCGTTGCCCAGCACCCACATGTCCATCACACGAACCAATCAGGTACCCTCTGGAAAAGAAGATACCTCCTCATTCTTCTCAGCACAGCTGCAGGGCACAATGGCCTTGACTTTCTGGAAAGAATTCTATTTTGACTACATATCTTCTTCGCTCTGTACAATCCCCCCCCCCTCCCGTTTTCCCACAGTAGAATTTGCGGTAGGCCTGAAGCCTCAAAGGCATAAAGATGCCTTCCAGGTCTGACATCCTCTTTCCTTGACAAACACGTCAGCGGAAGGGATTTAGGGGATGAAAACTTCTCCCCAGTCTGGATGGATCCAGGGATTGATGCAGTGGGGAAGAAGCTTAATTATTTCCACCATTTGGCTAAGACAACCTCACCTTGTGGTGCCCTTTTCGCTGCTCCCTCTCCAGGTTTCTGAGAAGCTTACAGCGTCTGAATGTCACCATCACCCGAGCCAAATACAGCCTTTTTATTCTTGGGAAGCTGAAAACACTCATGGTAAGTGGGAAAAGGCAAAACGAGGCTTTCACGGAGTGCAGTTTCTTCTATTCTTGTTTATCAACTCAAAAGGGAATACATGAGAACTGGATAACGGTGTCTTTTGGGGGTGGGGTGGGGGGACATCCCTGTGCCAACTAGCCGTGAACCGTAAATAAAATAGGAGTCCGTTTCCAAACATCCGAATGCAAATCGCGCGACCACAGGGGCTGTTCAGTGGTCGTAAAATGTGAAAAACGGTGATAAGTCATGTAATTTTGAAATGTCACTAAGTGAACTGGATGCAAGTCAAGGACTGCTTGTATGCCCCTTTTCTGACGGGGTGCTTCAGACTCATCAAGTGGGAATGGGGTAGTCTTCCCTCAAATGTCAAAACTATTTTATTTATATTTCATATTTCTAAACCGCCCACCTCCCTCAATGAGGAACTCTGGCTGGTCTACGATATCCCATGATCTTCCATTCTTTGTCCCATCTTGGTCCTTTGCAGGAGAACAGAGACTGGAACGAGATGATCCAGGACGCCCAACGGAGAGGGAACATCATCCAGACATCCAAGAACACTTACAAAGCCAGCGCCATGAAAATCCTCAAATCCAGATCTTTCCCCCACTCCGGAATGACAACTCTAGAAAGGGACGCCCAAGAACCCCCGGCAGCCCTCCGCGGAGCCAAACCACAGCCCCTCTCCAGCCCAGTCACCACCCAGCGCCCTCCAGTCTCCCTTCCCACTCCGGCCAGCAAAAGGACCCCTCAAGAGACACCCAACCACCGGCCACCCCCAGTGGCCCAGGTGAAACCAATCCAGGACAGACCGCAAGACCCCCGCCTCTTCAGACGAGCGGAGTCGGCGTTAAAATCCACCGGCTGCAAGGAGGGTCAGATTCTGGCCTTGGCACCCTGGCCAATGCAAAAACCCTCCGGACATCTGACCGTTCAGAGCCGTAGCAATTCCGTGGACACTCTGGGGGAAACACCGAGCTGCGTTAGGCCCATGCTGAGCATAGCCCCCTCCCCCGTGACCTTGGACCAGAACCTCCCCTTCCTGAACGAGCAATTCAAGACTTTAAAAGATCACCCCAATTATCCCCGAAGGACATTGGAGGTGTCCCGGGAGAAGGACGGTTCTACCGAACCCAAGAAGAGACGCACCACTTTCTGACCTCCCCCAAAGACCCCTCATTCCTTGCCAGGTGTCTTGTATTCGAGTCTTCCCATCACCTCTTGCCTGTAAGACTTGAGAGAGAAAGAGAGAGAGACTGACTGACTCTTTGCACGCCTGGGTCTGTATGCCTAAATATACCGACATGAGGCAGATGCGCCTTGAAACAGAGCCATATATTAAAAAGAACCCCAAACTCTGTAAGCCTTAAGGGCCATGTACATTTGTATAGCAAAGAAAGCTTTATTTTTTAGAAGCGAGGGAGCCGAAAGTGCCCATTAAATGCTTCCATGTGTATAGTGTCCTATTTAACCACGCAGCCGCCCATCGATCGAGGACTTTTGTCAGTCACTGTGCTGGTATGTGTGGGAAACACACACACACACCCCAACTTCAACAAGCCCTCCTATCCCAAAGCCTGCAATCCTGCTTTTATTTCATTGCTGATTCTTCAGGGTACACAACACAACGAGTTTGAGGAAGGAACTTTGCCCTGCTCAATTCTGGGTGCCTTGCGGGAGGGGGTGAGTGAGGAATTGCTGTAGCGACATCGGCCGGAAAGACGTTTTGCGCAAAATAACTTCCCGTCTCCATTCGTTGAGAGAGTCTGCAAAATTCTTGTCACCTCCCTCGCCTGTTTTCTGATCAAAGTGCCTCTGGGTTTTGGGTTTTTCTTTTTTTTTCTTTTTTTTTTGCAAAGATATGGAAAGATTTGGGTTACCTTCTCAACTAGGTTGGGAAGAGGGGAGGGGAGTCCCTCTCTCTGCTTTGCCCACTACTCTGCGGTAAATCTGATCTTTTATTAAAATCTTCCAATTTGGCAGTTTGTAATCAACTTTTCCCTGGCGTCTTTCCGTCTCAACATTTGAGGAGGGTCCCAAGCACCGGGGGTGGATGGGGGAATGCTACTTAATTTTCACTGCCACTCAACCCTGGGCATTTTCACTTGGTTTGATAAAAAAAGTTGTTTGTCTTTATAAATATCAATATCTATCTATCTATCTATCTATCTATCTATCTATCTATCTATCTATCTATCTGTCTATCATCTATCTATCTATCTATCTATCTATCTATCTATCTATCTATCTATCTATCTATCTATCTATCTATCATCTACTCTTCTGTTATGAATAACCTAAATGTAAATACATTAAAATAGACCTTTTTAAAAGCTCTTCCCCCCCCCACTTTTTTTCCACCCTAAATAAATAATTCAGGTTGTATTTTCAAAATACACTTGGCTTTTTCTGATTCGTGCTTTCGAAGGGTAAGTTAAGGACTTCTGAATTAAGAGTGAGAGCAAATTACATGAGATTTTTTCCAGGGTTTTGGATCAGGGCCCTGTTGCGTAGAAGCAAGTGAATTAGTTACTGTGGGCCAATTTTTCCCCCTGAACAAAAACACCTTAATAGTTCTCTGATTACACCTAGATCCCCATCCTTGGCACAGCAAATGGAGTAGCTCCTATAGATCTGGTGTCCCCAAAGCGTTTTTTCCCCCCCTAAAAGGCCGCTGGACTTTGTTTTTGCTTGAAGACGTTTCAGTTCTCATCCTAGAAGCTTCTTCAGTTCTGACTGAACGACGAGGATAGAAGGATTGGTATTCCTTTACAGTCCTCTGGTCGTTAGCGCTCTTTCTGAGAGTCGTTGAGGCCACTGGCAGGTTTATTCGCCTGAATAATGCAATATGGATGCAGAACTTTCTTGGAACTGCTGTGAAAAGATTGTATTGTAAAGAGGAGATGGTGTGTGTCGTATCCTTCCCCCTCTGTTGAGAGAGGGCTGTTCAATTTTAACGTAGATGGCCTCTTTGAGTTGTCCCTCTTTCAAACCAGCGACCCCCTCTGTCCAGGATGTGGGCTTTGCTGTCTTTAAGAATGGCCTGTCTATCAAATTAAGATGGATTTGTCTTCCACCTAACGTGTTTTCCCGAAAATAGGACCCCTGTCTTATTTTTTTTGAACCCCAAAATAAGCGCTTGGCCTTATTTTCGAGGAGTCTTATTATTTTGGGGTGCATGGAGCAAGACCATCTTACCCGATCTCCAGCTCTGTCTCCCTAACCGTAACCAGAGGAATTGGAGGGGACCGGCTGCGCGTGCGTTTAAATATTTTCGGAGGGAGGCTTAATTTGGGGCATGTGCTCAAAAGCCCGATTAGGCTTATTATCCAGGGAGGTCTTATTTTCGGGAAAAACGGGGTATCTCCTATTCACAACACAGCCCTTTTCAGCAGTTGCAAGAAGGTTCTATACCAGTGGTAAAATCTTCCCCGGTTTGCCACCAGTTCGCGGCCCATGTATGCGCAGTACGCCTCAAATGCACACTTCACGCGGAAAAAGGAGGCTCGGGAAGGTAAGTAGAACAGCAAGGGGGGGGGGAACAGCTATGCCACGCGATTTAGAAGGCAGGATTTCCTGCTTTATAGCGATTCTAAATCACGCAGCACAGCTGATCATTGGAAATACCGTTTCGAAGGATCTGGTAGCTTCTTTTTTTTTACTACCAGTTCGCGTAGGATTTCACTGCCGCTCCACACCCATTTGTGCTTTTCAGGTGACCCTGAGAGCACAGTTTAAACCCTACAGCTGGCCTCAATAAGCCTTAGTGGCGCAGCAGCTTAAAGTGGTGTTAAAGTGACACCAGCTGCCTGCAATTACTGCAAGTTCGAATCTCACCAGGCTCAAGGTTGACTCAGCCTTCCATCCTTCCGAGGTAGGTGAAATGAGGACCCAGATTGTGGGGGCAATAAGCTGACTTTGTATAAAAAAGAACACCGCTTGGGGGGGGGGGGCGAAAGCCCTACTAAGCAGTTATATACAAAAGTATGAAGGCTGTTGCTTAACGCATTGTAAGCCGCCCTGAGTCTCCGGAGAAGGGCGGCATATAAATTAAATTTAAAAAAAAAAACAACTCTCAGAAAGAGCCCTAATGACCAGAGGACTGCAAGGAATATCAATCCATCCATTCTCCAGAAACGAAGAAGCTTCTTGGGTGAGAAGGAAAACCTCTTCAAGGAAAAACAAAGCCCAGTTTGCCTTTTGAAAAAAAAAAAAAAAACTTGGGACAATCATGACCTGGATGACTGAGAATTTCCATAGATCTATGTTGAATGTGGGTCACTTGGGGTTTTTCCCCCTGTGCATTTGTGGGGGGGGGGGCGTTAGCATAATTGACACCCCGAGAAGAAAATTTGATAAGAGAATCCTTTCCGGTCTCTTCCGAAATCTACCAGAAGAGCAGCAATTATATCCCGGGCAAATAGTTTCCCTACTTTGCATCTTCCAGATTCTGGATGGAATTTCCCATGGGAAGGACTTCATAGTTCATTTCCCCAGGATCCTGTCAGCATCGTTGCTGCAATTGGCTGCAAGATTTTGGCTCCTGATTTGGTCAGGAAATGGAATCTCTCAGATCTGGCTGCTGGACGCGATGAGGAAAGAACATGGGTAAGCATGCAGAATCTAGTTGATCCATCAGACTGGATGCTCTCTTACTTGGTTGGCTTCATAAAGTTGAGTGGATTGAGAGACTCAGTAGATCTGCTTTTGAGGCCTCCAAGGCTAATCTTTGTGTGTTCCTAGAGTGGGAAGGGTGCCTTCCCACTCTAGGAACACAAGGGACCTTGAGTTCCCACAGTTCCCAAGGGATGCGGTGGCTCAGTGGCTAAGATTCTGAGCTTGTCAATTGAAAGGTCGGCAATTCAATGGTTCAAATCCCTAGTGCTGTGTAACGGGGTGAGCTCCCGTTCGTTGTCCCAGCTTCTGCCAACCTAGCAGTTCGAAAGCACTTAAAAAATGCAAGTAGAAAAATAGGAACCACCTTTGGTGGGAAGGTAAGAGCGTTCCGTGCGCCTTTGGCATTGAGTCCTGCTGGCCACATGACCACGGAGACGTCTTCGGACAGCGCTGGCTCTTCGGCTCTGAAACGGAGATGAGCCCCGCCCCCCAGAGTCGGGAACGACTAGCAGATATGTGCGAGGGGAACCTTTCCCTTTTAGAGTAGGAAGACAACCCCATCGGAATCCACTTCTGAAGAGTTATAAATACCTTGGTAGACCCTGAAGCCAACCAGAGATGGTTGGAAGTTGTGGATAACTCTGAGAACCTCAACTCTCGTTTTGTGTCTCTGTGCCCACAAGACGCACAACTAGGTCATTGGAAAGCCACCAGGTGGCACTCCACTAACCATGGGAAACTTGGTCACCGTCTTTATGGGAGGTCGGCTTTGCGTGTTCATTCGATCAAGCCTTCCACCTCCCGGCTGGCTCATGATTGTGCTGTGCAAAGCCAAAGAGCAAAGCTTGTTCAATTTAAACCAAGTTTAAGTATGACTCAGTACAAAGAGAGTTGAAATTGGTCTTTATTTGCCAACTCCCCAGATTTGTCCTCGGGAAAGGAGAACTATTAATCCTACATCGTTTGATGCCCAGTACAGGTATCCATCTTTCCCCGAAAATAAGACCGCGTCTTATTTTCTTTTGGGCCCCAAAATAAGCACCAGGGCTTATTTTGGGGGGGGGGTGCCTTTTTTTTTTTTTTTTGCCCATTTATGGAAGGCCCACTTCTTCTGCATGCTCATGATGGGGCAGGCCACGCGGCACCCTAGTGCCACCTCTGCAAGGCATAGGAAAGTGGAGCTGTCCCATGCGCCCTGCACCGGCTTACCTCGGGGGCCCTGCAGCCAACACACCGCTCGGCCTCCTGCTCTGTCATGGCCGCGAGCAATTGGAAGAAGTGGACCGGTGGCTGCTGGTGCTGCCACCACAAGGCAAGTGTCAGGATGTAGTTGGCTCGGCTGCGGGGGTCCTGAAGTAAGCCAGTGCAGTGCACTTAAGACAGCTCCACCACCATCCCACCTCATGGCCGTGGCACCATCAGCAACCATCAGGACTCTTGGTGGTGCAGTGGACTAAAGCGCTGTTAAAATAGCACTTAGCTGCCAGCTGCCTGCAATTACTGCGAGTTCGAATCTCACCAGGCTCAAGGTTGACTCAGCCTTCCATCCTTCCAAGGTGGGTAAAATGAGGACCCAGATTCTGGGGGCAATAAGCTGACTTTGTATAAAAAAGAACACCGCTTAGAGGGGGCCCAAAAGCCCTACTAAGCAGGTATATACAAAAGTATGAAGGCTATTGCTTAACGCATTGTAAGCCGCCCTGAGTCTCCGGAGAAGGGCGGCATATAAATCAAACTAATAAATAAATAATAAATAAACCTGACGGAATCGGCGACCAGGCAGCTGTGCAGACTCTTAAATAGGGCTTATTTTTTGGTAGGGGCACACATTAAAAAAAACCATGCTAGGGCTTATTTTTGGGATAGGTCCTCTACTTACAACCATTCATTTAGTGGCCATTCAAAGTTACATCGGCAATGGAAGAAGTGACTCATGGCCGTTTCTCACGCTTACAACCATTGCTGGATCCCCACGCTCACGTGATCAAAATCCAGACGCTCGGCAACGAGCATGTATTTATGACAGTTGCAAAGTCCCGGTGTATGTGTGTGTCTGTGTGTCTGTGTGTGTGATGTGATCCCCTTTTTGCGACCTTCCGACAAGCCACGTCAACCGGATTCACTTAAGAACCATGTGACCGACTGAACCACCGCAGTGACTCACTTAACAAAATCCTGTTGCTGGCAACTGCTGTGGTTTAACTTAACCAATAAGGCCAGAAAGTCCGTCGAATGAGACAAAACACACTTAACCAACGTCTCGCTTAGCCACCAAAATTTGGGGCTGCATTGTGCTCGTACGTCGATAGCTTTTTTTTAAAAAAAAGCAAAAAACCTCATAATTTGGGACAGATCTGTAGATTTACGAGTCTCAATGTGAGGCTAGATGATGGAACACTTATCAATGTCATATCATAATTTTCCTGTTAAGCATATTTGTGTCGTCGTTGTTTTTGCAAAGTGCTTTTCAATTCACACTTACGGTTGCGTTGAAATCCACCTAGAAACAAAACCCCGGATCCTCTTCTAAGGCCATTTATTTACATCTAACAAATTCTCTCAAGGATCGAATTCATCCCGCGTTCCCCCACCCCCACCCCCCAAGCATCCTTCTACGTTCCAGAATTAGGGCACAGAGAACCGAATTTTGCATATCTTATTCAGGCTGAGGATCTGAAAGCATCAAAGGTTGAAGGCTGCGCGTTTGGTTGTTTTCCCCTCAAGGACCACAATCCAGCAAATTTCTGGGTTCCCAGCCAGCCCTGTGATTTTATTAATTAATTATTATTATTATTGGGTTTGGGGGGGTTTTTTTGGCAACCGATTCCTGCCTTGTTTGGACCAGATGATTCACTTAGCTCAGGGGTCGGCAATCTTAAATACTCAAAGAGACAGTTATGGAGAACCTTTTACTCTCCGAACTGCAAAGAATCTTAGCTAGCGGTTCTCCCGATACCTTGCAAACCCCCAGCAGCCCAACCCTGAAGGGTTGGTTCCTGGTTTAAAAACTAGGACACCTAACCATCATAATGTGGAAAGCTAGTCTGTTTAAAGGAAAGCCCCGTGCAAACTCTCAACAAACCCCTAATTCCATCTTCGGCATCAGGAAATGCGAAGTGCCAATTGCTTGTCCTTTTCACAATCTTTTTTGGAACGATGCCCACCAAACCAACGAGTTAAGTCTGCAAAGCTGGAAGAGAAAAATTAATCCGAGACCTAACAGCAATTAATAAGTTGCTTTTATGTAATGGATTATAACACCATAATATTTCAGGTAAAATGTTTTGTTTTTTTCTCTCTAAAGGCTGTAGTAGTTCACCTGATTATTTTTGTTTTGTTTTTTAAATCTCCCCTTTCCCCACTCTTCTTTAGGACATTGATCATTCCAACAAATATAATTCTCTACCAAAAAGAAAGAAGAAAAGAAAAGAATCGCAATCTGTTCGACAAAGCCCAGAGGATTATGATGTATTTTTGGCGTAATAAAAAACCAGTGTTGAAAGCTGAAGACTCTTAACCAAAGAGTAAAAAACGGAAAACGAGTCCAAATAGAAAAAGGAAAAAAAAAAAAAAAGGAAAACTTAATAAATTCAGCAACTTGATTTTTTTAGGCCACGTTATCCTTGGAGGCCTGAGCAAAAGAAGGCCTCCATAAAGTTCCTTCTTTTCCAATTTTGTACCTGCCAGCCTCCATTTAGCCGATTTCCTAAACATCTTCCTAAAAAAACTGGGCTGGAAGGAAGAGGAGAATTTGGAAGGGAAAGAGCAGTGCAACATAAATGCAAGATAATCGAAGACATTTTGCCCCCGAACCCTCCCACTTTTTTTTTAGAAGCTACCCCTGTGCAAAGGAGAGCTCTGGACAATTTCCCCCTCGGGAAGATAGTTGGAAAAACTGCAAACACTTTGCAATTTCCCCCCCAAGTCCTGTTGAGGTGTCCTTTCCTGCCTTGGTGGACCCCATAACAGGTATCTGTATGTTCCTTCAACTGATGTCCAACCAAAAATCTGTGTGAGGAGCAGGAACCTCTGTTGAATCCTTCAACGCTTGGCCAACAAGGACCAAGAGACACCAGCTCCGGCTGGAGGATGGGTCTTTTTTCTGAGCTCGCAACATTTTCGAGCTGTCCCAATCCTTTCTCGCTTCCGCTTGAGCCTTTCCGTGGGATTTTGACGGAGCACCTTCCTCCTTGTCCTTCAGAGGTCCAAGAGTTGTTGCATGTGTAGGCTCACTACGCTGGCCGCGAAAGCCGAAAGGCTGAGATACGTCCTGGAGACGGAGTCACACTCTGTGTCCTCCCCTTCGCACTTGGTTTGTTCGCACAGGATGCCCTTGGTACCCGGCGGGCAGAGACACCTCTGGTTCTCGTAACACGTGCCTCCGTTTTGGCAAATCAGGAGCTCATCGTCACAGACGTTCGCTGTGGAGAGAGAAGGAGGCGTTGGAAGTGCTAGGAGTTGGGAGCCAAGGTGAGGAGCGAGGTTGCGGGCTTGGTTGCTCCCCCAAATTAAAACTTCAAGCCCCAGAATTCCCCTTTAAGTTGAGTGGACTTCAAGCCCCAGAATTCCCCAGCCAACGTCTCAGAATTCCTTAGCCGGTATGTTTTAAGATGAGTAGACTTCAACTCCCAGAATTCCCTAGCCAGCTTCTTTTAACATGTGTGAACACCAACTCCCAGAATTCCACTCATCTTAAAAGCCTGCTGGCTGAGGAATTCTGGGAGCTGAAGTCCACAGGTCTTAAAAATGACCAACCTTGAGAAAGGCTGCCCTGACTGGATTCAGGTCAGCCAATCGACTCCCACACCTCCATTCAGAAAGGGGAAACATAACTTACGTAAGCAACCTTGCCTCCAGTAGTAGCCGGGTAGACAATCGTCGCATTTTGGCCCTGTCACGCCCGCATCTTTGCATTCGCAATAGCCGGTCTCATTACAACGGTTAGCCAGCGAGCCAACTCGGTTGCAGTTGCAATCTGGAAGAAACAACGGACCGGTAGAGTCAGACCTACGGTGGGAAAACCTCGGAAGCCATCCCTAATTCTGACGATGGGGATGAGACTGGGAGCAACTCTGGAAATCCTGTTTGTATGGACCTTTTCAAGGGTGAGTTTCAAAGAGCCTGTTATTAACATCCAGCTGTCTGCAATTGCACCAGTTTGGGTCTCACCAGGCTCAAGATTGACTCAGTCTTCCATCCTTTCTAAGGTAGGTCAATTGAGGACCCAGTTTGTGGGGGCAATAAGCTGACTTTGTATAAAATATACAAAAGTATGACGGCTGTTGCTTAACACATTGTAAGCCGCCCTGAGTCTTCGGAGAAGGGCGGCATATAAATCAAATTTAAAAAAAAAAAAGATTTTAGCAATTGGGTTCTCTGCCCGGTTGCTGGGTGGGTGTGGCCTAGTTGGCCTCCTGCACCACGGAAACTACCCGAGGAGAGAAGCAACCTGGAATTAAGGAGCTACCCTGGTGGCTTTTATTCTTTTCCAAGAGGGCAACTGTACTTTCAGTTTTGTTTTGTTTTTTTCTTGGAAGATGTTTTGCTTCTCATCCGAGAAAGCTCCTTCAGCTCTGGCGCCTTCCACGCCTTCTACTCACCTACACACACGTTCTCATCGTCCAGCTCCGCCGAGCTATTTCGGAAGTAGCCAAGCCGACAATACTGGCAGTGCTGTCCCCGCGTGTTATGTTTACAACTAATGCAAGTCACCAAGTTCAGGAAATCAATGAAGCTGCACCGGTTGGAATGCCCATAACATTCACAGTCTGCAAGATCCCAAGTCACAGGGAGGGGGGTGGGGGGAAGAGAGAAAGAACATGGTCTGATTCATCAGGTGGCGTGAAAGCTAGTTGAGAAATCAAACAAAGCTTCTGGAGCTTCTAGAACTGAGCTGTGGAGACACCCATCTTTGCATTCCGTTGGGTGGTTTTCTTTCACCCATAGCTTGGTTGAGAACCTCACGGAAAGATGAAAGAAGCAAGGCAGGAGGAGAAGACACATCTGGGAGACCTTTGAGGGAGTATGCAACCAGAAGGCCACGCCTGTGTGCTTTTCCTCCCCACGGTTTGCGGCAAAAGAAGGATTCTATCAGCCTTGACTTGAGGAAGACTGTGTTGAAATAAGCAGTCCTTCCTCTCCCTACCCAATGACCCATCCCAAGAAGACCATGGGTCTTCTTGAGATGGGAAAAAATGAGAGGGTAGCTCAGACTGCAGACTGGGACAATGTTTCTTGCAAAAGAACTGGTTGTCCTCATCCACAAGAAGACCATATCAGGCCAAGTTGGCTTGAGTAGGTGGAACATCTCACTCACAATGACATTCGATCCGTGTGCAAAGACATGGTGTCATCAGATGAAGTGTCCTCCTCACCTTATTAATTTAAAACAGTGCAACGTTTCGTAACAACAGTTTGAGAGATGTCCCCTTGATGGTCTATCTTGTGACCTAGGCTCACTTAGTCATTACAAGACACAATTAGTCCTAAACAAGCCTATTTTATTATTACAGCTGAGAATTACTTCATTCCCAGCTTAGCCCAAATTAATTCCAAAACAAGTCCTTTAGAAAGCACCCCGCCAAAGGCTTTTTTTGGCAAAGCCCCACGAAGTTCAGAAACAAGAGACACCGACTGGAAACAGATTTTGCAATGTTGTTTTCCTACAAAGAGCCCAAGAGCCTTTGCTACTCTTTTAAGCCTTGTGAGAAGGGCCAATCATCTCCTGGCCTTACTCCCGAGTTGTCCTTTTTGCTTTAGCTGCTCTTGCCTTCCAGCAGCTCTGCGCATGCGCGCACTAGGAACAGGCTCCTCCTGTTCCTCTGCCTCTCTGCTGTCTAACTCGGGAGGCTCCAGAGTCTGCGCATCACTCCCAGATGGCCCTGGCCCCATCTCTGCCCCTACCTCTGCCTCATTCGGGCCTTCCGCAGACTCCAGGACCGGCCCATGTTCCTCCCCAGCCTCCTCACTGTCTGACTCCACTGCCAGCTCCACGGGCGGCTGGCGGACCACAACAGTCTACACTGAGAGTCTTAAGATGGTCAGTTAGCTAAGAACCCCCTTGAAGGGATGCTAGACTCTTCTCTCCACCTGTATCATGTCATCTTTGCATCCCTCTCCATCCCACTCCCACCATATTTGGCTGGCCAACATGAGTGGCCTTTTGGCCGAGGTTAAGAGGCTATTTTGCTTGAGAACAAAAGATTTGCCATCGAAACGTTCTCATCGTAACTGAAAGTGTGAATGCTCATTATCTTAAAGGAAATTCTTGATGTGACCTCCGAACACAAAATCATTCGAAGGTTTGGGCTGAATTCTCGCCCCTTAGTTGGAAGAAGAGAGAACGAACAAATGAGAATTAAATCAGGTTCCTTCAAAACTCAGCTGAGTCGAGATGATAAACCCTCATGTTCTTCATCCAGGCTTTCAGGGAACACGTAACATGTTAAGGCAGGACATGCTAGATTACTACATACGAGAAACAGAGCTCCAATGAACTCCATCAACCGTCAGACTTTAATCGTCCTCTTTTAACGACCCCATATGGAGTGTCTGGGCAACTGAATGGAGCTGAGTTTTTTCTGGCCGGATGCCCTTCCTGTTGCCAATGCGGAGTTTTGTTCAGCAAATATATTCTCATTGTACGCAGAGAGGGAAATATCTGCCATCAGATATCTACCTAGGATCGAACTCACAGCCTCCTGATTGAGAGGCGAGCGCTCCATCTCTAGGCCACCGCGCCACTCACCCGTCAGTCTTTATTACATCAGAGAAATCAAACTAGTCGGTGAAGGTGACCATACGGTTCCACTTTCTCTGGACACACGGCAGGTTTTCCATTTCAACACATTGGCTGCCCTACCTGTCCTTAAGTCTTACCTGGAAATGTTTCAATAGGGAGCCGGTCATCCGATTCAGGTTTGACTTCGATGGCTCTGGAAGTCTCGGGCAAAACTTGAGAATAACGTTAAAGAAGGGGAAAAAAACCCCCACCCAAAACAGATCTCTTTTTCTCTCTCGTCCCCTTTCCCTTGTCCACAAACACAAGCTATTGTCAAATCGGGGGTTCCTCCTTTTAATTATTATTTATAATGAATAATTATTAATTAATTAATTGGGGGGATATCTCTTTTGTCTGCTCTTGGCTAAGGACCTTTAGAGTGGCTGAATGGGTCTTCCTTGACTTATAACCACCGTTGAGCCCAGATTTCGGCTGCTAAGTGAAACATTTGTTTGTTTGCTCCCCTTTACAACGTTTCCTGCCACTGCGTATTACTGCCGTTGTTAAATGTTTAACAAGTGAATCGGGCTTTCCCCATTGACTTTGCTTGTCAGAAGGTCGCAAAAGGAGGATCACGGGGACGATGCAACTGTCATAAATGCAAGCCAGTTGCCAAGGTTCTGGATTTTGATCACGTGATCCCAGGGAGGCTGTAGTTCAACAGCCATAAGTGGGGAAAATGGTCATAAGTCCCTTATTTCAGCGATGTAACTGTGGACGGTCACTCAGTGAGCTGTTGTAAGTCGAGGACTACCTGTATGAAAATCATTGTGCTAAACGAATAGATAAAGGTGGTTCTTCAGTTGTTAAGTGAATCGGATGGCCATTAAGCAAATCCGACAGCCCCCCCCCTTCTTCAAGGACTTGGTCATAAGATCACAAATGCTGATCATATGACCCTGGGATGCTGCAATCGTCATAAATCTGAGTCAGTGGCCAAGCGTCTGAATTCTGATCATGTGACTATGGGGATGCTGCAATGGTCATTAAGTGTGAAAAACACAGCAACCGTCGTAGAGACACAGCGACTGGTTGGCTAGCGTCCAAGTTTCGATCACGGGACCATGGGGATGCCAGGAAAGTTGTAAGTGTGAGGACAGCCACTTTTTTTTCCCCAGTGCCGTTGCAACTTCGAACAGTCACTAAACGAGTGGTTGTAATTTGAGGACTATCTGTACATTTGAGGTGGAAAAGCCCGGTTTTGGAGACGTTCAGAAAACAGGCAATTTATGCGATGAAAGAAGGAGGCTTTTAAGATGATCTGAAAACTGTCTGAAACGCTGTGGGATCTCTCGCTTCAGCAGGGGGTTGGACTAGAAGACCTCCGAGGTCCCTTCCCACTCTGTGATTCTGTAACTACGCTGCTGGCACGGGGCGAGGAAAGAGACACCAGCCAAGAGCTGGTGACCCCAGCTGTCCTCTTCTCCTGGCATTGCCTTCCTTACATTTGTCACCTGAAACAGTTTTTATGACTGCAGTAATTCCATTAGAGTTCGCTCTGGCACACGCCGGGCTCTAGAGATGCCAACTTTGGCATCTTTTGGGCAGGACCAGCCGCTTAAGACACGTCCACCAGTCCCTCCTTCCCCTCTGAATTCTGCTGATCCCCGAGTGCTCCTTGACGGTGTCCACAATTCTTAGCCTTACGACATCTGCTCCATGTTAATTCGTTAATTTCACTTGTATCCAACCTTTTATTGTATTATCATATAAATTGAACCAATAAATACATAAATAAGAGGCGCCTTCCTCTCCCACCCTGGACCTGGCTAGCAAATCCTATCGTGATTTCGAGTTGCCTCTTTAGATCAGAAGTAATGAAAACATCAGGCAGCCAGCAGGAGAATTGGATGTTCCTCTGGCGCCTGGCATCCTTAGAACAGGTGTGTGCTGCAAGATACAATCGACAGGAGGGAAAAAATAAAGGATGCTGGGCTACTCGGGCATCGCTGCAGTACCTTGCCTGCCAATCACACACACACAATTTTTTTATTATATGGTTTTTTTTTTGGTTATACATCGTATTTTCATTTCTGCAACTATAGCCATTATTCTCATAGTATATACCAGCTAACTTTTTTGCCGTCGTGTGCCAAAAGTGGGGGGAGCATGGGGGAAGTCATGCGTCCATGTGCGCACACCCATAATTCAATGTGCCCCATCCCCTCATCCATGCACACATGACTCCCCCTGCTTTTGGCACACGATAGCATGGTGGGCCTGGTAGGCCCGTTTTTTCGCCCTCCCCAGGCTCCAGAGCCTTTCCAGGGGCCTGGGGAAGGCAAAAACAACCTTCCGCACCCACCCACCCCCCGGAGGTCCTCCGGAGGCCGGAAACAGCTGGTTTCCCGACTTCCCCCCAATATGGCTACGCGTGCCACAAGTTCGTCATCACGGGTATATACAATATAATCTTCACTTCTGGTCGTTCTGTACAATTTAATCTGTAATCAAATGTAATCCAATAATAATAATAATACTAATATTGCTTATAATGTTATGCTTATCTATCTATATATATATTATGCTTTATCTATCTATCTATCTATCTATCTATCTATCTATCTATCTATCTATCTATCTATCCATCCATCCTTAAACTTCTGCTTCTGTTTTCTATAAAATAAAATAAGTTTTCTATAAAATAAGTCCCATGTTAAATAATAGCCTGTTTCCTCCTTATCCTTGATTCTTATCGTTAATCTGTCCATTTCGCTGCCGTCTAGCATTTTCCTGATTACATTTTCATCTATAGGTACTGTATACTTTCGCTTTCCTAGTTTTGTGCATACATAATTCTCACTGCTGGGCCTCGGAATCCTTTTTTGATCAGGGCCTGACAGCTTTTATTTTTTTCCCCGAGACTCGCTGCCAGCAGTCCTGTTCTGAAACCTCCGAATGAGACAGCACATAAAGCACGCATCCCAGCCGAGTATCAGCAGCCAGCCAGCGCTCGCCCGAGAGCGTGGGTGGAAAAAGAGAATTGTGCGCTGGAAACGGTGTGTCTCTCTCTTTCTCCCGGCAGCTGATAAAGACGGGGAGTTCCCCCTCCAGCTCTCTCTTATGACTTGCGAGTGGGCCCTTCCACCTGCTCTGGCGCTATGCCATCCTATTTAGCCATGTTTTTAAAGCCACATGCGTGTGTGCGAGCCGCGGGCATGAGCAAAGCGCATGAGGAGAAGCAGGCTCGCATTTTCGGTGCTGAGGGAACTGATTTGTTGGTCATTTTCTTTCGTTGGGGGAGTCAGTGGTGGGTTTCTCCCAGTTTGGCCCAGTTCCACCGAGCCGGTAGCGGTGACGGTATGACGTCACCGATATGAGCTGATCAGTGTTAAAAGAAAACAAATGAGTAGACCGGTGCCTGCAAAAATAAATGGGTACAGCTCTGCAAGCAGTGAAAAGCCTGGTAGACCAGTACCTCCGCTAAGTCCTAAAGAATTATCACATGATCATCAAGCCACACCCACAAAATAAGCCACGCACACAGAACCGGTACTAAAAAAAAATTAGAACCCATCCCTGTTGGGGGTGTTACTTGGAACCCCGATGCGGTTGTTAATTCATGTGCTGCCCACCTCTGGCTGGACTCCTGAACCCCCAAAGTTGGGCTGAGTAGGCTGGGAGAGGGATGGAAAACCTGGCCCAGTTCATCCTGGAGTTACGACCACAGTCGGAACCAGGGATTCTGTTGCTAAACAAAGCAGTTTGTTTAAATGACTCACGCTTGATTTTAACCACCATTTTTTAGCCAGTGTGTGTGTGTGTTTAAAGGAATGGCTGCAGTTGTTAAGTGGAACATGCGGCCGTTAACTCAGTCCAGCTACAGATAGTTCTCGATTTGCAACAGTTCGTTTAACGACCATTCAAAGTTAGAACAGCACCGGGGGGGGGGGAAGCGATTTATACATTTTTTCCACACTTATGACCGCGACAGCTTCCTCATGGTCACGTGATCAAAATTTGGACGCTTGGCAACTGGCTCGTATATGTGACGGTTGTAGCATCCCGAAATCACAGGATCTTCTTTTGTGACTTTCTCACAAGCCAAGTCAACGGGGCAGCCAGATTCGCTTAATGACTGGGTTACTAAACAACTGCAGTGATTCACTTAACAACTGTGGCAAGAAAGGTGATAAAATGGGGAAAAGTTCACTTAATTGGCTTGCTTAGCAATGGAAATTTGGGCTAAATTGAGGTCGTAAATCAAGGACTAATTCTCATCTATTCTATATTATTCCATTCCATTCTTATTCTTATTCTATTATTCTATTCCATTCCATTTCTACTTTCCATTCCATTCCATTCCATTCCAAAATTCTATTCTATTCTATTCTATTCTATTCTATTCTATTCTATTCTATTCTATTCTATTCTACTCTACTCTACTCTACTCTACTCTACTCTACTCTACTCTACTCTACTCTACTCTACTCTACTCTACATTCTATTCAACTCTGCTCTACTCTACTCTATTCTTATTCCACTCCATTACTCCAGATCAAGTTCTCACCTGAGAAGTTTTAGGAGTTTCCCTTACAATGGCTGAAATCTTATCCAATTTAGCATTTTATTTAAAGGGTGGGAGGGAGGAGGGGACACAGTCTCTGCAGCTGTTCTTCGAAGAGCATCATTCCCCCCACCAACTCCACAATTGGGGGGACCCTGACTGCCATTATCATAACCACCCACCCACCTGCCTCTCCCCTGGGGATTTGGGAAACAGCTCCCTGCAGGAGAGAAAGCCAGTTAAAAATTCAAAGCATCGTCTAATTAGGTTTGAGTGTGTCAAACCAGGATGCCAAGGTGCTCAATTACGTCTGCCCTTGGATCCCTTGGAGTGTGTTCGGAGACGACTCCTTGTGAAATTGCTTCTAAATAAAGCATATTTGCCTGCAATTTGAACACCTGGCTGAGTTGCAGCCATATTTCTCCTTTTTTCTCATCTTCTCTGTCACCCATGAATTGAAAACCAGGGATAGGATAGAACAAGGCTAAATATAGAGGCATTCAGTTTTAAAAAGTCTGTGATCGAGCCTTCACTACTCCTACCAACCACTAGAGGGCATCTTTTTATACTTCCCTGCTGCCCTCTAGTGGACATTTGCAATCCCAATCTGATAGCTCTGTCTACTTGGATCCAGGTAGTCTTTGACTTACAACCATTCGTTTAACGTCTGTTTGGAAGTTTCAGTGGCATAGAAAAAAAGTGACTTACAACTGGTCCTCGTGCTTCTGACCATCGCAGGACCCCTCACATCTGGCCCGCGATTCACCCCCTCAATGCTTGCTAAGACATCTCAGGCATCTCAGACGGCTAAGACATCTAAGCCTATTAAATTGAGTTAACCTCAAACTATTTTTAGTTTAGCCCTCTTTAAAACCAGACAAGCAGAGAAGCTGGTCCCATCCTGGTCTATGGCTCAGTGCGAATCTATGCGATGATGATTCATTCACTCATTTATGGTTGAAGACCAGCCTGTTTCGGTGTCTACATCTTGAGAATGAATATTTAATCATCAAACATGTTTTTGAATGATACACTGAGGTTTGGATACCCATAAATCACCCAATCTGTATATTTTGCAACTGATACGATGTTTTCCCCAAAATAAGACCAGGTCTTATATTAATTTCTGCTCCAAAAGACACATTAGCGCTTATTTTCCAGTTAGGTCTTATTTTGGGGGGAAATACAATACTAAATGCCTCCATCTGGTTGACGATCTTAACTGGGGCTTATTTGGAGAGTAATCCTGAAAAATCATGCTAAGGCTTATTTTCCAGGAGGGAAATTATTTGGGGGGGAAACAGGGTAATAAGTGAGGAAGCTGGTTCCCTCCAGATGTTTTGAACATCATCTCCCACAATCTTTTGCCATGGGCCGTACCAACGGGAGCTGATTGACATTCAAAGCTTCTGGAGGTCACCCGACTGGCTCTTCTTGATCTATGAGCCTCCTGGAAGAAAACCTGAACCTTGGAAATGAGGTATGCTATTGTTAAGATCAGGGCTCTTCAAACTTGTCAACTTGATGGACTTCCAACTTCCAGAACTGCCCAGCCAAGCATGGCTGTCAGAGGAATTCTGGGAGTCTTAAAAAAGTTGTCAAGTTTGGAGAGATGCACTTCAACACCATTGTTCAGCTCCGTTTATAGGGGTGCCGTGTTGATCCTCCACCTAGAACAAAACGTATGTTCCCTACATGCATGAAGACAATTTGATCTTCCCCCAAGGCATTTAAGGTCCCCTTGTTATCACAGGAGCCATGTCTATCAGCACAACACAAACACTTGCACAAAGAGAGTCAACAGCTCCTAATCTACACATCACTTTGCTTTCCTTTGTGGGAACTCTTTTTTTCTCCTCCTTCTCAAAACATCCTAAGAACAATCTCACCACTACTTAGCACCATCTTTGGGGTCTACCACTGCTTCTGAAGCTCCTTCTAGCTATGTCAGCTCACATCACCACACACCATAGAGCACAAAGCAAGAAGGATGGATGATAGCAGGTGGAAAGGAGATATTGTGCTACCAGATACAGTTCCTACAGGAAGCTAAAAGTTGGCCATAGCAGGTTTTTCTTACCTTCTGGGTCCACATCAATCTTGGCTGGGGGATTGTTATCTTCCAAGGAGGCCACCCCAGAAGAACTGGTCCTTTCTTGCAAAGACAACACAAAATTCCAATTATGGTAAAATGACAGTGCCCCCAAGCCAGGGGTGAAATCCAGCAGGTTCTGGAGAACCGGTAGCGGAAATTTTGAGTAGTTCGGAGAACCGGCAAATACCACCTCTGGCGGGCCCCAGAGTGGGGAGTGAATGGAAATTTTGCAGTATCCTTCCCCTGGAGTGGGGAGGGAATGGAGACTCTGAAGTATCCTTCCCCTGCCATGCCCACCAAGCCACGCCCACAGAACCGGTAGTAAAAAAAAAATGGATTTCACTACTGCCCCAAACCATGCTCTTGGTGTTAACTTACCTAACCTATTTTTTAAGCTAATGGAATCTTTGCTTGACTTCAGCGCAATGGCATTTTTCCACCTGCAAAGCTAACCTCCATTCCTCTCCAACTTTTTATTCATGCAAGAAAGTGGATGCACGTAGCAGCTTTCCATTAACAAGAAAAGAGAAATAGAATCGCCTGGGTGGGCAACTTCAAGCGTGGTTCCCAACAAACATCCAGGAAAGTTGCTATCCTTTTAAGAGACACCGTTATATCAATAAGCAACAGAAGAGGCCTGACACTTTAGAAAGAAAGATGGTTAGGAAGATGATCAAGAAATCTTGAGCTCGGAAATTGTTCAGTTGCTGGAATTTTTAGCATTCCCCTTTCTTCTCAATGGAATGGAGTAGAGTAGAGTAGAGTAGAGTAGAGTAGAGTAGAGTAGAGTAGAGTAGAGTAGAGTAGAATTCAGAATGGAATGGAATGGAATGGAATGGAATGGAATGGAATGGAATAGAATAGAATAGAATAGAATTCTTTATTGGCCAAATGTGATTGGAAAGAAATTTGTCTTGGTGCATACGCTCTTGGAGTACATCAAAGAAAAGATACATTCATCAAGAATCAACGTTCATCACGAATCAGAGATTCAGGGAGAATTGGGCTTAGAAAGGAATTGCTTTGAATTTCAGCAAATCCTAAGAAGTCCATCATTTCCAGGGATGGGAGCAGATGTAGGGTTTAGCAAATGTAGAGGGTTGGGGATTTTTTTGACCTAGTTGGTCTCCAGGTGTCACCTGAGATGTTGTAGGTGACACCTGGAGGGGGTGAAGTGAGGTCTGGAATAGAATCCCAGACAAAATCCAAGTTGGAATCGAATTGATTTGACTTACCAAGTCACAAATAGGAACCATGAAGGATTGGCACAACCCTGTTCTACAAAAGTGCATGAGCTGCCTTCAAGAGGAGCATCCTTCTTGTTCCTTGAGAACAAGCTAGCTCTGGATTGTCCATCCTGAGCAGGTGTCACTTGCTCAGGATGGACAAAAGTGACAAGTGCCTTCTCTAATTTGACCATCCTAATTTGACAAAAATATCTACTTCCCAACAATTCTTCTCCTTCTCCTTCTCCTTCTCCTTCTCCTTCTCCTCCTTCTCCTTCTCCTTCTCCTTCCCCTTCTTTCTCCTCCTCCTCCTTTTCCTTCTTTAAAGCTGTATTTTAAAGGACTTGGATAAATGGAAACGGCAACACATGGATATTAATGGGGCTTTCAACTAGAATAGGAAGATGGCCCAGGACAAATTGGCAAGGGCTTAATTAGAGTCACAATAAAAGAAGCTGCCCTGAAGGCATTTTGCTTTCTTTTTGCATAGACACCTTCCCCAGTTCAGCTTGTACCGAGTGAAAAGCCTTATTAATTCACCAAGCCCTGAGCTGCCAAGCCAGGAATCCCATAGACATTTATGGATGGCTTTTGCATCGCCTCCAGAGGAGAGGGAGGGAAAGAAGATCAGCTACATCTCAACAGCCATAAAGGTTGGGAAATTAAAAAAGAAATGAAAAGAAAAGTAGAAAGCAAAGCCTGTGAAGATTTGGAATGGAAGACGCCACTTTGTTTTTTTTAAAAAATCCAAATAGTAGCATGAATGAAGTAGCCCTACTCCTTCCCTGTTGAAAGGTATTGACCAGAGGCAATAGTCAGCTGGTTCAGACTGGTGCGTCTGCCACCCTATTTAGGCACATTTTTGAGACTGGGCGCATGCACGGAATGCCATTAAATGAAGACCCTGCCCTCTGGAGAAGGCGGTGATGCTAGGAAAAATGGAAGGAATGAGAAGGAGAGGACAACTAGAACCTAGGTGGAAGGAAAGAGAAGAAAACAACCAGAAACTAGGTGGAAGTAAGAAGAAGGAGAGGACAACTAGAATCTACGTGGAAGGAAAGAGAAGAAAACAACCAGAAACTAGATGGAAGTAAGGAAAAGAAGAGGACAACTAGAAGCTAGGTAGAAGGAAGGAGAAGAAGAGGACAACCAACAGTAGTTGTGATGGCTACACTGGAGGAAGATGTGAAAGACCAGTGAGGGACAGATCATCCCAATGAAAATCTATCTCTGTGGTTCCTGAGACTCAATATCAACTTGATGGCACATAATCTATCAAAACTAATTTGCATGCAATATCGAAGCCAATTCCTGCAACTTAATGGGTCTTGCAAGATGTAACTCCTTTAGCTGGTAGATAAATCAATTCCACTTCAGATGATTAATGGGCAGGGAACATTTTTTTAACCACCGAAGTCGAGGTGCGATTGGTTGAAAAAAACAGAGTTAAGGATTAATTTTATCGATTGAGCTGTAATTTATGCGTTCGTTTTTATATTTCACCTTCTTTCTGAAGCTTTGGAAAACAGCTGGTAGCTTGATCTAGTGTGTGTTATTTCGAAAAGAGGCATCGGGGGGGGGGAGATTTTATAAATACCATATTCAACCAACTTTCTTCTTCTTCTTCTTCTTCTTCTTCTTCTTCTTCTTCTTCTTCTTCTTCTTCTTCTTCTTCTTCTTCTTCTTCTTCTTCTTCTTCTTCTTCTCTCCCTTTCTGAATAATCGGAATGCTACATACTGATGGAGAGCAATTTGACCCTCATGGCTTGAGTTGAATGGACATTACACACACACACACACACACACACTCACCCCAATTAGTCAGAAGCATTATAGTAGGGAAGATTTCTCCCATCTATTTTGGATGTCACTGTTGGAAATTAGTAAGCAGATGATGGGCATGCTCTCAAAATGGCTTCCATTTTTGACCTTGGCCAAGGACAAGACTTCCAGTTATCAGAAGATCGTGATCCACTCATCACCTCCACTCACCCCTTTCTGCAAGAGGGGGTTCCATTTCTGTTGTCTTGAGTTGGTGCGGAGCTTACCAAACATCAGAAAACAACCAAGCTCAGATACCGTATATAAAGAGGGAGCAAATCACACTCCTACCACTGATGATGTTACCTAGTTGGGTAATGAAATGTTTGCAAGAAAAAAAAACAAGCTCAGAGTCCACCGAAGATCCCATAGTCGTCGTCGTTCTCCTCTTCCTCCTCCTCCTCCATACCCCACTCCCTTCTAGCACTGATGATATTGTCTAGCTGGGTACTATACAGTCACTGTTTAAGCACAGAACTGATAAAGTTAGCTAGTTGAGTAATAAAACATCTGCAAGAAAACGACTGCAAGCTTAAAGGCCACTACGGAGCCCACAGTTCAACCCAGAGCTACAAATATTCTCTTCTATTGATCATACGACAAGTTCTCTGTAACAACAGAGAACTTGTAGACGGAAAGCTCAACAGGATGCATGGCTATCGAAGGTGCCACATTTTTCTCAACCAGTCTTAAGCGCACAACTCAACCTGTCTTGGTAACAAAAGGAGCTTAATGGGCAGATCTTCAGGCTGTTCATACGTTTACTTAATTGCAAGGGAGTCCCGTAGGCTCTGACCAGACGTACACCCAAATACACATCTAAGGGAGAGCAGCACAAATTCACGAAGTGCCTGGGTAAGCCAGGGGAGAGCTTGAGTGCTTCCTTCAATGGAATCCACTGATAGATTGAAAGAACTGCTAACTCTACAGAAGTTAGGGACTCTACAGAATCTCTCCCTGACTCTCTCTCTCTCTCTCTCTCTCTCTCACACACACACATCTATCTATCTATCTATCTATCTATCTCTCTCTCTCTCTCTCTCTCTATCTATCTATCTATCTATCTATCTATCTATCTATCTATCTATCTATCTAATTATCTCTCTCTCTCTCTACCTTTGTCATCTCTCTCTCTCTCCTATTATCTCTCTATCCTATTATCTCTCTGTCTGTCTCTCTCTCCCTCCCTCCCTCCCTATCTATCCTATTATCTGTCTACCTATCCATCCATCCTTCTTTCTTCCACTGCTTCTAAAGCCCTTCCTGGAGAATGTTGCACCTGTTACTCAGCAGGGAGGGCTTGGGGGGGCATTATTAATGGGATCCGTCCCACGGATGATCTTCCCTTTCATTAATTAGCTGGGCAAACACACAAGCTCTCCCGCCGACAAATGGAAAGCTTTGCCCCAGCAAACAGACTGATTTTTTTTTTATATATCCAGGCTATCCATCCACCCCCCTGCGAGGAAGGGAAGAGCCTAGCAAGCCAGAGCGGGCCAGAACTTTCTCTCCTTACCTCTCCCCGACACGACGTAGGTCATCATGGCAGCAGGAAGCCAAAGCTGGCAAGAGAAGCACAGAACTAGGCTATATCTACTGGGTCTATCTCAGGAGGGGTGGGAGTCTCAAACTAGGCTCAGCACCCACCTGGTTGCTGCGTTGTAATGAGGGGAGCGGCGGGCACCCAAGAGGATTCCGTGCCATAGGTGGTGCTAATCGTGGTTTTGGAAATGCTAGTTGTAAGGACGATAATTTGACCGTTAGTTAGTAGCTTGGGAGGCTCCTTTGCTATCCAGAGAGAAATAAAGTTGGCAGAGGAAAAGAAGAAAAGGAAAGAAAATCAGAACGCCAATCCCTTAAGAAAGACCTCTCAGATTTCTTGGGAAATGAATCCACTAATCTATCTGTTCATTTACTATAGGCAGCCCTCCTCCACAAGGACCGTTTGTTTAGGGACTGTTCAAAGTTGCAACGGCACAGGAAAAAAAGTGACTTAGAGTCTCTTTTTTTCACACTTAGGACCGTCGCAGCATCCCCCCCACAGTCATGTGGTCAAAACTTGAACGCTTGGCCACTGACTCGTATTTATGACAGTCCCTGGGTTACACGATCCCCTTTTTGCAACTTTCTGACAAGCCAAGTCAATGGGGGGAGCCCGATTCATTTAACAACCATGATACTAATTTAACATCTGCAGTGATTCACTTAACAACCGTAGCACCGGAAAGTGGTAAAATGGGGCAAAACTCACACTCAATTGAGTTCGCAAGTCGAGGGCTACCTGAATTCTATTGGAAATTAGCAAATTTATCTACCAATCCACTAATCGATTGATAAGCTAAGTGATCAGCTAATCCGATCAAACAATCCATTCTTTTCTATACATTCTTAGATTGCAGCCTAACCTTCTTCAGCTCGATATCATCAGGATCTTTTCCAGGATCTGGAAAGGGTTTGGCCGGAGGATATGGGTTTCTTAAAAGACACAGCTTAGTTCTTACAAAATTAGCAAACGTATATGTCTTTACAGAACGAGCCTCAGATAGCTCAACCGGCTGAATAGCCTGTTATTAACATCCAGCTGTCTGCAATTACACCAGTTCGAGGCTCAAGGTTGACTCAGCCTTCCATCCTTTCTAAGGTGGGTAAATTGAGGACCCAGTTTGTGGGGGCAATAAGCTGACTTTGTATAAAAAATATACAAAAGTATGATGGCTATTGCTTAACGCATTGTAAGCCACCCTGAGTCTCCGGAGAAGGGCGGCATATAAATCTAATTAAAAAAAAAAAAACACTCTTTAGTTGTATCGCGCGAAGGGGGTCCAAACAAAATTTGCTTGTTGGACTATTGCTAGCAGTGTTCCAATATCTCAGGGGCTGCCCCAAAGAAGAGGGAGTCAAGCTCTTCTCCAAAGCATCCGAAGGCAGGACAAGAAGCAACGGATGGAAACTCATTAAGGAGAGAAGCAACCTAGAACTAAGGAGGAATGACTGGGAGAACAATTAATCAGTTGTCTCCAGAACTTATGGTTGCTCCATCAGTGGAGGCTTTCAAGAAGAGATTGGACAACCACCTGTCTGAAATGGTTTAGGGACTCCTGCATGAGCTGGGGTTAGCCTAGAAGATCTCCAAGGTCCCTTCCAGCTCTCTTATTCTATTAATAGAGTTATTGGAAATATTTTTTAATGAAAAAATCTGAACTTCCCAGGCAATCTTTTTAAGGAAAAGCTCGCTCTAGGAACGAAGAGCACCCTCTGAAACCCAAAAGCTGGGTTCTTACCAGGGCTGTGCCAACTGAGCCAGGGGTTGGCTGGCTGGAGGTTCACAGAGGTTCGGGAGAACCTCTAGCTAAGATTCTCTGCAGTTTGGAGAATCCCCCAAATTCCACTCCTGGGTGGCCCTGCCCACCTCACCCCACCCCTCCCAGAAGTCCCCACGCAGCCCGTTTTGGATGCAGGGATATGCGGAGGCTCAGGGAGGATGAAAAACGGGCCTAATGGAAGTTCGGGAAGGCCAGAAACGGGCCCATTTCTGGCCTGTAAAGAGCCTCCGGAGCCTGGGGAGGCCATTTTCATCCTCCTGGAGGCTCGAGGAAAGCCTCCAGAGCCCGGGGAGGGCAGGAGACCAACTAGGCCACGCCCACCGTGGCCACGCCCAACTGGGCGCCTTGCTGAAATTTTTGAAGCCTACCCCTGAACTGAGCCAGATTCCATCCAAACAGTTTCAGACAGATTTGAAAAAAAAAACCGATCGATCAGATCTGAAGACGGGATGGGATTCAATCGAGTCCTATTCCTTAAAATGCTTGGGCGCCTCTACAAAATAAGTGTTAGCGCCCGGTCCAAACGGGCCTTCGATGAGCGGCGAGGAATTGGAGCCGCTCCTTTGATTTGTCAAATTAGCTTGAAAGCCCCAGTAAATTAAAATTTCATTGAGTCCATTGGAACCGTCAAATGTTCCCCCACCATCGCTCCGTAGCTGTCAAGCTCTGTACTGGTTTTTCTCTCGGGCTTAAATTGGGTGTATAATCTCAACCAGCGTAATTTGCAAATTAATGTGGCGGTACGAAGGATTTAATGGATCGCCTCCTTCTCGAATCTAGCCAGTTGGGTCTTTTTCAGCAAACCGCATTTGAAGCAAAACAAAACTTAGCCGGAGATGTGAAGAATTCATTTCCCTTTCATTGCCTTTCCCCCAGCAATCAAATTATTTTCCGCAGCCAATTAAAAAAGCCTTGTTACTGGAAATGCATCCCAAAAGTTAACTTGGTGAAAACTTTGCTGCAGTTTTTTTTTTTTTTAAAGAGAGCAGAGAAACACAGTTAGCTCTCAACTTACAAATGTCTGTTTAGTGACCGTTCGGAGTTATAACAGCACTGAAAAAAGTGACTTATCCCCATTTTTCACACTTACGACCACTGCAGCATGCCCGTGGATCCAAACTCAGATGCTTGGCAACCAACTCGTATTTATGACAGTCGCAGTGTCCCTGGGGTCATCCTCTTTTTGCGACCTCCCAACAAGCAGTCAGTGATGACCAGAACAGAGCCCAAAACTCCTGTTGCTAAGTGAGACATTTCAGCGAGTTTTGCCTCACTCTACAACCTTTCTTGCCACAGTGGTTAAGTGAATCACTGCTGTTGTTAAGTGAGTCACACTTAACCCGGGGGGCACTGCGACCGTCATAAATACGAATCAGGTGCCAAGCGTCTGAATTTTGATCACATGATCCCGAGGATGCTGCAGCGGTCATAAGTGTGAAAAATGGCCACCAATCCCCCTTTTTCAGTGCTCTTGCATCTTTGAACAGACACTAAGTGGACTGTTGTAAGTTGAGGACTATTTGTATTGGATCTCCTGCCTATTATGATGATAATGATTTAAGTACAGTGATATTGACTGGAGAATATGAACAGACTAATATTTGGATAACTTAAACCTTAAATCTCTAAAGATTGAGAAGATTCAGTCAACAGAACCTGCTTTACCTATTTTTGCAATTTATGACCGTCATTGCCAGCCTTCATGACAGTGGTGTGGTGGCCTAGAGGTGGCGCTCTCGCCTCACGATCAGGAGGCTGTGAGTTCGGTCCTAGGTAGAGGCAAATATTTCTCTTTCGGAGGACACAATGAGAATATATATCCGCGGAACAAAACTCCGCATTGGCGACAGGAAGGGCATCTGGCCAGTAAACCCTCAGCTCCATTCAGTTGCCCAGACTCCACCCCGCAAGGGATTATTATGGGGTTGTTAAAAGACGATGATGATTGCCAGGCTTCATGACGGTCGTGTAGCGAGGACTTTCTGTATCATGCTGCAGGTTCATTTCTAAGTATCACGCATCTCTCAGCCTAAGAAAAGTGGCTGGGGACTTCAGCCATCGAGAGTAGTCTCTCTGATTTATAAGAGTTTAATTTACTGCCTGTGAGGCTCTTAAACCAGAGAGGGGGAAAAACAGCCCTCCCTCCCTCCCTCCCTCTCTCTCTCCCCCCAATCCCTCCCTAGCATTCTTCGAAAAACACTTTATTTCCTTCCTCTACGCCTTGCTAACAAACCTCTTGGGGGGAAAAAGAACACACCGGCACGACAAAGACAATGAAGTTTCCGACTGTACTCAAAGAGAGATGTTTGACAGGCAGGGAGACAAGGCACAATTAGAGAAGCAGACTTCTGCTCGGGCAGATGTTAACGGAGACCGAAAAACAGGGATGGAGGAGCGGGGGGGGGGGGAGGAATAATAAAAAAATTAAAAAAGCTCCTTTTTTGCCATCAAACGGCATCCCCTGGGACCGAGCCAGCAAACCTCTCCGCATTTCAAGTTGGGGTTTTTTTTTGGGGGGGGGGGTGTCTTTTTTTAAAATTTATTTTGTTTCATTTTACTTACTGCCAAAATTTGGAGCTGCACCTGGAAGAGAAGAAAGACAAGAAGGAGACGGTTAACTAGGATAGGGCGCCAGACAGGAGGCTAATTATGCCGCCCAAAGCCAGCTTGTAGGGCAGATGGGGGCGGCATAAACATTGGATCAATCGTTCAATTCATTAAAAGCCTGCTATCTAAGGGGGCTACCGCTAAGAAGAGGGGGTCCACTTACTCTCCAAAACACCTGGAGGCAGGGCGAGAAACAATGGATGGCAATTATTATGAATAACACAGTTGGAAGGGACCTTGGAGGTCTTCTAGTCCAACCAATTGATTTAACTACTTCTTAACATTCCTCGTTCTGTTCGTGCGGAGTTATTCATGACTCCTTTGACAGCTACTTAAGGGCTGGACAGGAATTGGCAAGTTTGTGCCTGTTCAAAGAAGTTGGCCTCTGCCAACCCTGCTCATGCCATCTCTGATGATCCTGAGAATGGAAAAGGGACAGAAATGTGAGGGAACACAGTTTTAGAGAACTTATCTCAGGAACATTGGATCTACTGAAGAGTAGATCCTGGTTCTTTGAGGTCCCTCCTAGCCAATTCGCCGGGAACAGGCAGGGAGTGTAACTTAGGAACAGATCTGTCTTGGAATCTTGCTTTGTTTTTGTTTTTTTCTAGTGCAAGAGTCTCCAAGCTTGCAATTTTAGGACTTATGGACTTCAACTCCGCAAATTCAAAACTGACGTTGGAAGTCCACAAGTCTCAAAGTTGCCAGGGCTGGTTAGGGAATTCTGGAAGTCCACAAATCTAACACTTGTTTTGGAGATCCCTCTTCTTAGTGGGAGAGGTGGATCCCAAAATTTTGAGGATTCATTCCCTGTTTTGGAGGATTAATGGAAATTGACGTGCATGGAATTGACCAACCAATAGTGCTTCCATTCTTTCTGCTCATGGTTTCAGTGGATCATTTACGCGGCCTGTGCAGCTAGTAGCTGATTCAGACAGCAAGGAGGCTGGTGTGGTGCTGTGCCAGCAGCCTGTGCAGCTGGCACTCGAGTCGGAGAATGAATCCTTTTCTAGACTTCTCTACTTTGATTTATCCATGAGGTGACTCCCCTGTCTCCATCTCTGCAGGCTTCCCATGGAACTGCATTGGCTTTTGGTGATTGAGATGATGCTACACCGCAAGGAGAAGATGCTTCTCCTTCTGGTGGGGGGACTTCAGCTCGCAGCTGTCTTCCCTGCCATACTTACACACGTTAGGAGACCCGTTGGGACGGGGAAGGTAGGATCCAGCTCTCCAAGACTTGCTACGAAAATTCTTCTTACATCTGCCACAGTCCTGTCCCGTTGTGTTATGTTCACATTCACACTGGAGACTTCCTTCCTTGAAAATGCACTGGTTGGCATGGAGATTACATTTACACCTTCAGGGAAAACAGAAGAGAGCAACGAGGTGTGACCTCTGGGCTATCTGCAGAAGTAGTTAAAAATGTATGCCAGGCTCTTTCGTGTTGAAATCCTCAAAGCAGCTCTCGTGCTGGCATCACAGAAATATTAAAACAGAAAGGCATTCAGAAGTCATTACAGTATGTAGCAGAACATCCAAAGCAGGGCCCCGCATTTGAATGAAGGCATCAACTCTCAGGAACTAAAAGCCAGGATTTGTCTGAAAACTAAGAGGTACAGATTAGGAAAAAAAATCTGGCAAAATCAAAGGCCCTGCGAGAGGGATCTTGGCAGTCCTATTGGACAATCGCTTAAATACGAGCCAGCTGCGTGCGGCAGCTGCGCAAAAAAGCTAATACAATCCTAGGTTGTAGAAACAGAGGCATCGAATCAAAATCCCGCAAATTATTAGCACTGTTTTATAAGACCTTAGAACAGGGGTGAAATCCAGCAGGTTCTGACAGGTTCTGGAGAACCGGTAGCGGAAAATTTGAGTAGTTTGGAGAACGGGCAAATACCAACTCTGGCTGGCCCCAGAGTGGGCTGGGAATGGGGATTTTGCAATATCCTTCTCCTGCCACGCCCACCAAGTCATACCACGCCCACCAAGTCACGCCCACAGAACCGGTAGTAAAAAAAAATTGAATTTCACCACTGCCTTGGTTGTAGAAACAGAGGCATAGAATCAAAATCACGCAAAGTATTAGCGCTGTTTTATAAGACCTCAGAATAACCTTGGAATCCTGCATCCAGTTTTGGTCCCCATATTACAAAAATGTGGAGACTCTGGAAAGAATGCAGAGCAAGAACAATAAGGATGATTAGAGGGTTGGAGGCTAAAACATACGAAGAAGAAGGATTGCAGGATTTGGGTTCTCCATCAGTGGATGTTTTCATGAACAGATTGGACAACCACTTGTCTGGTTGATTCTTATTCATGACAAGTTTTGCAGCTTAGGGATGTATTTAGGAAAACCAAGTTAAAAGTTTCTCCTTATTTGGCAGAAGTTCTTGGGAGCAAGTCTTCTTCTAGACCCCACCAGCTTCATGGAAGTCATGCAATATTAGAAAAACTCTGTTGAGACCCTTGAACAGGGGTCACCAACCTTTCGGGCCTTAGGGACCACTTAATTCATAATTTTTAAATCCCGCGGACCACTAATATGATCTGCCTAATGACCGGCTGGGTGGGTGTGGCTAGGTCATGTGACTGGGTGGGTGTGGCCAACTCGATATCATTCGCGTCAAGGGTTGCCTTGCCGGCCTCTACTCGCCCCTCCCTTCTCAGCCACTCCTCGCCTGCCTGCCCGGGCTCCTTAGGGCCCCAACAGGACGCAGTTGTTGGAGCTAAGCAGCCACCATGAGAAAGAGTTGGCAAAACAGCTCAGTTCAAATTGGACCTGGCCAAGAAGGAGGCTTCGCAGAAGCACCTCACTGAGGACTAGGAGCATAGGCTTTCCAAGCAGACGGAAGACCTGTGGGAGTGCAAGGCAGGGACCAGTGCCTGGAGGCTCAGTGGCTGAGATGGTCAGCCAGTTCAAGGCCATGATGCAGTCCCACTGGAACAAGGCCCTCCGGCTCTTTGCCACTCCAGCCTTCGCCCAAAGCCCCACACCAAGAAGCCGAAGCAGACCCCAAGTCCGAATTTCTGTCCCCCTCCGACCCACACAAAAAGACTCTCTGCAGCAACACAAATGTTCATTGCACGTATCCATCCCAAGGGCCGTAGTTTGAGGACCCCTGATTTAGTGCAATATAAAAAATGCAAATAATTTTTCTGTGGGCCACCAAAATTTTCTCACGGACCACCAGTGGTCCACGGACCACAGACGAGGAGATCAGCCATGTCTGAAATAGCTGCATCTACCTTTGAAATTGTGTTTTTTGGGGACAGGTGTGTGTGTGTATGTGTGTGTCACTATTTCATGCCTTCCCAAACAGCCAGATCTAAACAAAAGAATGAAATCAGCAAGCTGCTCTAAAAAGTTAAGCAGGCAAGCAAATAATTAATTGACAACAAATCCATGAACAGCAAATTATATGAACCGCAAATTAATGTTGCCATGGTTGGGTCAAAATCCTGAGAGAGATTCCAAACGAGGGGAAACAGGTTATCCAGAGAAGACAAAATGTATAGAAATTCAATGAAATCTTCCTTTAATTGACAATTTGGGGCGGACGGATTATCCCGGGGAGAACTGACAAAATTTATGCCACGTGCAAAACCGCATCCATTTTGTAATTACACGATTGACATTTTTATGCCTGTTTTCTAATTACGCCAAATATTTAATTGTGTCATCGTGCAGTTATGCAAATGATGTGAGTTTATATAGATGAGAACAACCGCGTCAATTTTACCAGTTTGTTTTAGAGACAACGGATTTTGCTTGTTTGGGATTTAATTCCAAGCTGGCTAGAAGAAAGAAAGAAAGAAAAGAAAGAAAAGAAAGAAAGAAAGAAAGAAAGAAAGAAAGAAAGAAAGAAAGAAAGAAAGATATACAGAGAGATAATGTAGAGAGACAGACAGACAGACAGACACAGTATAAAGATAGATAGATAGATAGATAGATAGATAGATAGATAGATAGATAGATAGATAGATAGATATACAGAGAGAGAGAGAGAGAATGTAGAGCTATAGATAGGTAGATAGAGAGATAGAGAGATAGATATACAGAGAGAGAGATAACGTAGAGAGAGAGAGACAGACTCAGTATGAATATTATTAGATGATAGAAGATGGATGGATGGATAGATAGATAGATAGATAGATACAAAATGGATGGGGATGGATGGATAGATGGATAGATGGATTACAGATAGAGAGAAGATGATGGATGGATGGATGGATGGATGGCAAGGAGCTTTTAACTGGAGGACTTCTCTGGAACGACAACCAATTGTGAGGTCCAAAACCTCATGAGATCTTAGTCAACCAAGATTTAATTGATCACCCTGTACTAAACCGGCCACCTCAGATCATGGAATTTGGGGACAACCTCACAGCCAGCAAGTGCTGCAGTCCCCAAATCCAGTTCCAATTTTGTTTTGTCTGCAACTGTTGCCCCCATCTCAAGTGATCCTCTCCAGCTGGATCCATCAACCCTCTCCTTAAATGAGGTTCTTTCTACCTTCGGCCCGGCCTCCTTAAATTACAGCTCAGCCATCCCTAATCTGGATCTTGGCGTGAAGCATGCACAATCAGACAAAGCTGGCCTGGATGTCCGCCTCCCTCCCTTAACCACTTTCGTTCCATCTCGTTGCGCTGTCCCCTTGTTCCGCTGTTCCATTATCTCTCTGTACTTGACAACTTCCTTGGGAGTCCACCGTCTCTTACACAGATAATTGCTGTTCCAAATCAAATAATCAATGCATATTTAAGTAACGATCAGACAATTCCTCGCCGTTGCACGGGGGCCTGTTCAACACTCAAGAGTTGATCCCTTCGCAACCCATCTGTATTTTGCTTCACTATAAGAACAAACTATAATCTACCGTTCCCGACAGATCAGTAGCAAAGATGACATGGGGGGTGGGAGGTAAAGAAATATCACACACAACCGGCAAATAAGACGAAACAAAAAACACTCTGTGTTTTTCAGGTTATATAAGAGATAAAATATTAATTCATTTCCCCTCCCTTCCTTTTCTCCCATCACTGTTCTAACGAAGGCTCATTCGGAATGTTAATAAGATTTGGGACTTGCCCCCTAAACACCTGAGCCGCCTCTCTTTTTCTCATCAAGTCACATCTGGAGAAACATGTCACGTTCAGGATGTTACACATTACGGAGGGGAGAGGTGATCATTTAGAGCAGGGATGGGTTGCTGGGGGTTCGGGAGAACCTCTAGCTAAGATTCACTCTGCTAAACAAATAATTCCCTCAACACTGTCAAACTATTCACTAAGTCTGCACTACTATTAATCTTCTCATCGTTCCCACCACCCATCTCCTCCCACTTCTGACTGTAACCTTGTTGCTGGTATCCTTAGGGTTTATATTGATATTGTTTCCTGATTGCTTATTTGTAACCTATGACTATCATTAAGCGTTGTACTTTATGATTCTTGATGAACATATCTTTTCTTTTATGTACTCCGAGAGCGTATGCACCAAGACAAATTCCTTGTTTGTCCAATCACACTTGGCCAATAAAATTCTATTCTCTGCAGTTCGGAGAACCCCCAAATCCCACTCTTGGCTGGTCCCGCCCACTCCACCCCGCCCAGGAGTCCCCACGTGGCCCGTTTTGGATGCAGATAAGTGCAGAGTGTGCAAGGAGGCTTGGGGAGGACGAAAAATGGGCCTATTGGAAGTTTGGAAAGGCCAGAAACAGGCCCATTTCTGGCCTCCAGAGGGCCTCCGGAACCTGGGGAGGCCTTTTGCACTCTCCCGGAGGCTCAAGGAAAGCCTCCAGAGTCTGGGGTGGTGCAGGAAGCCAACTAGACCACGCCCACCATGGCCACACCCATCCAGCAAGTGGGCAGAGAACCCCTTGCTAAAATTTTTGAAGCCCATCCCTGATTTAGAAGCAGTTCAAAGCATGGCAACGAAAGTGGATGGGGGAATTGAGGACGTACGTGAAATTTGGAGCTGTTTTTAGCTGGAGATGGACAGAATAATAGGGTTGGAAGGGACCTTCGAGGTCTTCTAGTCCAACCCCCTGTTCAAGACCTTATTCCAGACAAATGACTGTCAAGTCTCTTCCTGAAAACCTCCAGTGATGGAGAGCCCACCAACTTTGGAGGGAAGTTGTTTAATAGTTTTAGTTTGGATCTCTCCTTGATTCATTTCCATCTGTTTCTCCTTGTCCTCCTTTTGAGAATGGTTCGACCCCTCTCAGCTCTGACAGCCCCTCAAATATTGGATCGCATGACTGCTGTCATGTCACCCTTAGTCCTCCTTTTCGATAAAGATAAGGCTAAATGCTAAAATAGATGAGCGATTCAATAGGTATTTTGCAGCTGCCTTTCAACCAGCACCCAGCAACCAATATCCCAGATAAGCAGGGATTAACACCAGACAAACGATCAAGGAGAGAAAACAGTATCTTAAGCAAGGGACTACCAAGGAAGAAATCACACCAAGATTGAAAGGAGAAGCTACTACCTGTGTTTTCCCGAAAATAAGACCCTGTTTTATAAATTTTTTTGAACCCTGAAATAAACACTTGGCCTTATTCCCATGTGCTCAAAAGCCCAATTAGGCTTATTATCAGGGGATGTCTTATTTTGGGGGAAACAGGGTAGATATAAACAGGAAGCAAACCCACACTCACTAGCGCTGATGAAGTTACCTAGTTGGATAATGAAATGTCTGCTGAAAACAGCCCAAGCTCAGAGAGCGTCAAGGACTCCACAAACGAACACATCCCTGGATGTATTTTCAGGTTTTTATTTCCTGGTGGATTCCCTTTATCTCATCCCCGTTTTTCCCCCACCCCTTTTCCTTTTTCTTTTTACGAGGTGAAATTCTTCGTGCAATTGAGAGCTCGCTTTCACACAGTCAAAAGTTTTAAAAAAGGCGTAATACCAAGTCAGCCCCGTTATGAAAGCCAGAGACAGATGGAAACTGTTGGGCCCACCCGAAGGAAATTGGCTTCCAGCCCGCTCCGTCACACGGGTAGAAGAAAAGCAATGTGAAAATCTGAACCTCGGTTTCGCTATAAATAGAGCCCGCGTTTCATTCACAGGAGTTATGGGAAGGTTTTCAAAGATGCTGTAACCATAAATCTATTTATGGAAAGTGATAAGAAATCGTTGAAAATCAATCCTTTTGAAGGTTCTTCTACCTTGCCAGCCTGATTTGCAAATGATGCCACGTGTAGGAGACCGTTCCTACTACGAGCAGCCTTAAAATGGGTGGACTGTGACTCCCAGAATTCCCCAACCAGCATGGAATTCTGGGAAGAGGAGTCCAAACATCTTAAAACACTGTTCTGACTCACTGCTTCCTTCCAGCTTGGAGGCCACTGGGGAGATATAGCACCTCCCTTTTTCTACGCTCCCTAAAATGTACTCTGCTCTAAAACTAAAATCAAGGTGAAAAGAGGAAGATTTAGTAGTTCATTCTTCAAATCCATATGCATATCAACTTCCATTATCCAGGATTTCAAGACAGTAGAGTTGATTTCTGGAGCACAGAACCAACTTTCCTTCCTTCCTTCCTTCCTTCCTTCCTTCCTTCCTTCCTTCCTTCCTTCCTTTCTCTTTCTCTTTCTCTTTCTCTTTCTCTTTCTCTTTCTCTTTCTCTTTCTTTTTTTCCTATCCTGTTTCTGAATTAGTTGGGGTTTTATGATGTTGGTTAATTATGAAAAAGATGTGCATCAAAAGGGAAGGGAGGAAGGAAGGAAGGATGGAAGGAAGGAAGGAAGGAAGGAAGGAAGGAAGGAAGGAAGGATGGATGCAAGGTCCTGTGCGCCAAAAATCAGAAATCCTTCCTTCCTTCTCCTTCTCTTTCTCTTTTTTCTATTCTGTTTCTGAATTAGTTGGGAGTTTATGATGACGGTTAATTGTGAAAAAGTTGTGTATCAAAAGGGAAGGAAAGAAGGAAGGAAGAAAGGAGAGAGAGAGAGGAAGGAAGGAAGGAAGGTTGGTTCTGTGCTCCAGAAATCAAATCTACTGTCTTGAAACCCTGGATAATGGAAGTTGATAAGTTGATAGGAAAGAAGGAAATTAAATTAAGAAGGAAAGCATTGCAAGGTACAAAGAACATGCAAATACTTTTAGGCAAAGTGAGGAAACTTAATAATTAGTCTGTAATTTATATGCATCTCCTTAATTGGATGGCTCATAATGGGAGCCTTCAGCTCAATGCTCATGCCATTAACTTCAATTTCACTCTGTCTATCCAGACAACTTCAAGATCTCCCGGCTGTTAAATAAAGGAGAAAATTAGATTGACCAGCGAGGATGTCTCTTCTGATCTTTCCTACTTCAGGTGCTTCAGGTGCTCCCTATGCAAAGCCAGAAGAAAAGAGATTGAAAAGATCTTCCTTCCTTCCTTCCTTCCTTCCTTCCTTCCTTCCTTCCTTCCTTCCTTCCTTCCTTCCTTCCTTCCTTCCCTCTCTACCTCCTTCCTTTCCTCTCTGCCTTCCTTCCTTCCTTCCTTCCTTCCCTCCTTTCTTTCTTCCTTCCTTCCCTCCCTGCCTCTCTCCTTCCTCCTTCCTTCCTCTCTTCCTTCCTTCCTTTGCCTTCCTTCCTTCTCTGCCTCCTTCCTTCCTTCCCTCTCTGCCTCTCTCCTTCCTTCCTCTGCCTCTGCCTCTCTCCTCTCTTCCTTTTCTGCCTTCCTTCCTTCCTTTCTTCTATGCCTCCTTCTTTCCTTCCCTCCTTCTCTGCCTCCTGCCTTCCGTCCTTCCCTCTCTGCCTTCCTTCCCTCCTTCTCTGCCTCTTTCCTTCCTTCCTTCCTTCCTTCCTTCCTTCCTTCCTTCCTTCCTTCCTTCCTTCCTTCCTTCTTTCCTTTCTCTCTCTTCCCTTCCTCTCCCATAGCTGGAACGATTCCCATAAAACTAGCTTTCCTTCCCCATCACCTCGGATTCCTCCATTCTGCTGTGACGTGCCAGCCTTTGCTCACCAAAGACGGACTTTCTGGTTTCTATTCCTGTCGCAGGCCTGGCACCTCCTCCTGTTACTTATTAGATCAATAGGGGCAGGATGGAAGGACTGGCATAAGAGGGGAGGAGAAAGGAGGAATAAAAATAACATGTCCTTTAAAGGAGAGACTCACAATTGCACCACAATCCACCTGACTGCAAACTTTCTTGTGCCAAGCAGAACAATTGTCTGGCATTGTTTTTTGCCATCCTCACATTGCTTGGTGAAAGACAATCGGTTTTGGACCTTTCTTGCAAGGGAGCAAGAATTTTTCCAACGGAGGGAAGGAGGGAGATGTGGAGGTAGGAAGGGGGGAAGTAAGGAAGGAGATAAAAGAAGAGGGAAGGAGGAAGGGTTAAAGAAGGAAAGGAAAAGAAGGAAACATGGAGGAGGGACGCAAGGAGGGAAGGAAGGAAGGAGGAAGAGGGAGGGATGGAGGAAGGAAGGGGTTAAAAGAGGAGGAAAGGAAGGCAGATTGAAAAAAGAAAGGAAAGAGGAAGGAAGGAAGGAGGAAGGAAGGAAGGAAGGAAGGAAGGAAGGAAGGAAGGAAGGAAAATTGAACCGTTGAAGTCAAATGAAAGGATTGTAAAAGAAAGAACAATCATTCATATTCACCTCTTGGCTTTCTTGTCACTAAGTAAGTATAATAAAACGACATTTCACTCTGGAGAATTTCATCAAAATGTTGTTTTCTTTTAGTAAAAAAACAAAACAAAAAACCAACCACCCCAGAAGCAATTTCTTTTCCATCAAATAAAAAGGTTTTGTGTTTGTTTCTTTGTTTGTTTAAAGAGAAAGATGCCACAAGACATCTGACGCCCTTTTTCCTTTTCTGAACCGGGAGATGCATCCTGACAGCTTGGCCGGTCGGGTACCCAAAAGATGCCAAGGACGGACAAATTAAAAACAGGGGAAAAAAAAAAAAAAAAGCAAAGCATAGAAAATAATCGGCTCCGATTACCTGCCTGTGACTTCAATATTGGAGATGGCATAGAAGTACTTGTACAAGTTCTCTCTCTGGACGTAGGTGCCACCGAGCGCCGGTTTCAAAAGCCGCATCCTCAAATCCGTCACGGTGAAGAAATCCTTCAGGCCCTTGGCGCTCTCCAGCCTGGTGTAAAGATTGTCCATGTTTCGAAGTTCAGGGCCGGCAAAAATGGCGAAACGGTCCTTCACCTCAAATCTCACGTCCTTCTCTTTCTTGGACCCCACCCAACGGGAATATTCCTCCGTGCAGATGACTCTGTTGACATTGGTGGTGGACAGCTCCCTCACTTTCCGCGCCGGCATGCCGAAAGCTTCGTTACATTCATCCGCATAGTACTGGTAGGGGTGCCAAGTCCTCCCATTGTCCAAGGACTTCTCCAAGATCATCTTGGTGGGGCGTCCGTACTCAAAAGTCAACACAACGTCATCGGTCAGCTCGATGGTCTTGTTCCAAGACAAGGTGATGTTGGCCAACAAAGGCTTGGGATAACGGCTCCACGTCACGCTCTGCCAGTAGGTAGCCAGGCCTTCGTCTTCTTTATCGAACATCAGCTTGGGAGGATGGGCCAGGTCTGGATTGGAAGCATCGCACTCATCGCTGCACAAGTACGGGTTTTCCTGGAGGAAGAAGAAGGAGGAGGAGAATGAGAGGAGAAGACACGGAGGTTGAAGAACAATAGGGTTAGAAGAGACCTTGGAGGTCTGCACAAGAACAACCCAGAAGTTACAGAATGAACAATAAGAGAGGAAAATGAGAGGAGAAGAAAGGGAAGATCTGAAGAGCTTAGAAGATAGGACAATAAGGGTTGGAAGAGACCTTGGAGCAGGGTGAAATGCTCCTGGTTTGGACCGGATTGCCTGATCCGGTAGTGGTGGCAGGTGGTTTGGAGAACCGGTAGCAAAAATCCCTGTGCCCACCCCCCCATGCCCAGCTGAGCCGCGCAATCATCAGAGGCTGTTTTTTTAACTTTTAAAAGCATTTTTTTCTGCAACCTCTTTGGCTGAAGATGTAGGAAAAATGCTTTTCAAAGTTTTTTTTTTTTTTTTAAACTGGTTCACCCCTGGTTCAAAGAAATCGCTTTAATCAGCGGATTGGTCTGCTTAAAAAAAAAGTGGGGGGGTTGGGATTTTTTTTTTTTTTAATTTCAGCATCACGAAAGGAGAGGGAGCTTGCCAGGTCCAACTCCCCTCCTCCAACGGTGGGATTTAGCCGGTTCGCACCACTTCGGGAGAACCGGTTTGTTAACTTTCTGAGCAGTTTGGCCAACTGGTTGTTGGAAGAAATCATTAGGGCAGAGAACCGGTTGTTAAATTATTTTAATCTCGCCACTGCCCTCCTTCCCTGTATATTTTAAGTAAAATTGTTATTAATAGCTTAGCCGTCGAATTTATTTATTTATTTATTTTCGTAAAGCAGGCATCTGTTCGGAATGCAAAAGCCAGGAGATCGCGGTGTGTATAGAAAAAGGAACAAACCACAATCATGAAGTTATTGTCCTTGACTTAACCCACAAGCAGCTGAAAGCACATTTTTGAGAAACCAATAAGACAACAGAGGCAGGCACGTGCGCTATAATCCTTGAGGCCTCCAACATGACTCAGCTGCTGCCTTTTTAAGTCCCCATTTCTCTAGAAACTGCTTTTATTTCAAAGCTGGATTAACACACACGTAATAAATATTAGATGTGGCTTTGCCAGACACAACAAGTCAAGAGGATAGAAGAAGCAAAATAAATGCGCCAGTGTCACAACTTAATGCAGCGGCCTGCTTCACGCAACCTCATAAGGCTGTGTTCTCACATGATTAAAAAAAAAAAACCTACCAAACTTTCTTTTAAACGAGGTTAGCATTTTGTGTTACCCTCCGGCCTCTGTTCAGTTGAAAGAGGGTCAGGTCCGTATTTTAAATACACAAAATGTGCCAAGTAAAACAGGTGCATCTGTTTCTTCTCTTAGCAAGAAATTTGGGGGAAAAATTTCATCAAAACATATCTGGTAGAAGGGATGGAAGGACTTACAAATGGATAACCATTTGTCTGAAGTGGTGTAAGGTTTCCTGCCTAAGCAGTGGGTTGGACTAGAAGACCTCCAAGGTCCCTTCCCACTATTTATTCCAATCTTCTCTTCTCTTCTCTTCTAGAGTAGAGTAGAGTAGAGTAGAATATAGAGTAGAAGAATAGAAATAGAAATAGAAATAGAAATAGAATTAGAATTAGAATTAGAATTAGAATAGAATAGAATAGAATAGAATAGAATAGAATAGAATAGAATAGAATAGAATAGAATAGAATAGAATATAGAGTAGAGTAGAAGAATAGAGTAGAGTAGAGTAGAGTAGAGTAGAGTAGAGTAGAAGAATAGAATAGAGTAGATAGAGTAGAGTAGAAAGAATAGAATAGAATAGAATAGAATAGAATAGAATAGAATAGAATAGAATAGAATAGAATAGAATAGAATAGAATAGAGAGTAGAGTAGAAGAACAGAATAGAGTAGAGTAGAGTAGAGTAGAGTAGAGTTGAAGAATAGAGTAGAGCAGAGTAGAAGAATAGAGTAGAGTAGAGCAGAGCAGAGCAGAGTAAGCTGGAAGGGACCTTGGAGGTCTTAGTCCAGCCTCCTGGTCAAGCAGGAGAAACTATACCATTTCAGACAAGTGGCTGTCTAGTCTCTTTTTAAAAACCTCCAGTGATGGAGCAGCCACAACCTCTGGAGGCAAGCCGTTCCACTGGCTAATTCTTCATATTCTTAGGAAATGTTGCCATAGTTCTAGATTGGATTTTTTCCTGATAAGTTTCCATCCGTTCCTTCTTGTCCTTCCTGGGAATTCTTTGGAGAATAGTTCTAAATTTAAGGGGTGTGTGTGTGTGTGTAGACTGGAATTAAAAGATCCCCCACACATACTTTCCACCTCCTACTACAGAGTCAAACTTGAGTAGAAGCCGGCTGAGACCCAGCACCCCATATATAACATTTGAAGATAATTAAACGTCTCCCTCCGAGGCATAAATTGATAACCCACCAAAAGATCAGGCAGGAATTCCTAGTGATATTTGCCGACAATTAATTTCAATTCCATTCACAGGCTTGGAGGAAAGGCGCTGCCTTAATTAATTTAGAGTGATTACCGCTAATAGCTAGTAAGTGGGAAAACACGGAGCGCAGAGACTATCAAATTGCAAGGCAAAAATAAGAAGCAGCAGAAATAAATGCATTTTGCCAACATTGCCGGCGTTAAAAAGGGAGCCGTTTTGGGGAGGGGGGTGTTTGTTGTTAATAAAACGGGGTCCTTTTCCTCTTCCTGTCCCCCCTCTCTCTCTTTTTTTTATAAATAAGTTTTTATATAGATTCCAGATGTTGCCTTGCCCAAAACAACCTGCAGAAATGCATAAACATCCCGTTTCTATGCCGTCCGACTTAGCAATGTTTTCTAAGCCACGTGCACGCGTGCAAATTCAGACACTTGGCCACTGGGTTCATATTTATGACGGTTGGCGATCCCCCTTTTGCGATATTCCGATGAGCGATTCACTTAACAACCGGGTGACTCACTGATCAGCTGCAGGGATTCGCTTAATGAAAGGTCGCAAAACGGTTGTGAAGCTCACTGAACCAACGTCTCACTTAACGAGAGAAAGTTTTGGGCTCCGTTGCGGTCATAAGTCGAGGACTAGCTATAGGTGTCCTTCGCCCAACGGTACCCATCATGTCTCCTCGGAGGAAGCCGAAGGAAATAAGAGTTGGCACAGCCAAGAGTTAAATTAAGCCGCCGGAGCCCTAACCTACGGTGGTTTTGAATTTCTAAATTTCTCCTTCTCTTTGTACCTTCTGGGATGGAGGGGTGCGATCGATCGGCTGCTTCTTTCCCAGACCTCAAGGCTGGTTTTGAATTTCTCTCTCCGTGGCTTCCCAACGAAAAAGGCCACTGGGCTCCAGAGTCATCCGTGGCAATTCCCCGGCAAGCGAGACGGGGTTGCTTGGCTTGCCATGAATCAGCGGAAACAGATGCTGCCATTGGAGGTGGAAAGATTTGATCCAAGCCACCCCCACCCCACCTCACCCTGGGCATCGTTTGCTGCCCAGCTTCTCCTGTATTTCCCTCCCAGTTAATGTTGGCCTTTCTCAGCATCGCTTGAGCTCTTCGCCCCTTGGTGGGGTGTCTCCCTTGGCAGTGTGTTTGTGTGTGTGTGTGTGTGTGTAAGACACCATTATTGGTCTTATCTGTTCGTATGCAAAACGATGGTCTGCATTCGCCTTGTGATTCATTTTGAGTTGTGGATTCTGTTCACACTTTAAACTTTGGGTAGATGATTGGAGGGCTTGTAGGAGAGGGAGGGAGGGAGGGAAGGAAGAAAGGAAATGAGAGAAGGAAGGAAGGAAAGAAGGAAGGAAGGAAAGAAGGAAGGATATGGGAGGAGGAAGGAAGGAAGGAAGGAAGGAAGGAAGGAAGGAAGGAAGGAAGGAAGGAAAGAAGGAAGGAAGGAAGGAAGGAAGGAAGGAAGAGGATATGGGAGGAGGAAGGAAGGACGGAAGGAAGGAAGGAAGGAAGGAACGAAAGAAGGAAGGATATGGGAGGAGGAAGGAAGGACGGAAGGAAGGAAGGAAGGAAAGAAGGAAGGAAGGAAGGAAGGAAGGAAGGAAGGAAGGAAGAGGATATGGGAGGAGGAAGGAAGGACGGAAGGAAGGAAGGAAGGAAGGAACGAAAGAAGGAAGGATATGGGAGGAGGAAGGAAGGACGGAAGGAAGGACGGAAGGAAGGAAGGAAGGAAAGAAGGAAGGAAGGAAGGAAGGAAGGAAGGAAGGAAGGAAGGAAGGAAGGTTTTAGTATGCTTTCAGATATGTTATTTCTTTGTTAGTTTACACCGGTTGTAGGCAACCTGTGGCTCCGGAGCCATATGCAGCTCTTTCGTCCCCCTGTTGGCTGAACTCAACATTGGCTGGCCCCACCCCTTGCCCTCTCTCCCCCTCCCCCTCCCCCTCCCCTTTCCTCTCTCGTTGGGATTCTTTTTAACCTAGCAGCAATTCTGGAATTCTTGTTATTAAGAGATTATTGCATTAAGAGCCAGGGGGAGCGACCAAATAAATAAATTAAAAAAGAGGGTGTGTGTGGGCAGGGAGGGAGGGGAAATTGGATTTGGAATGGGAGCTGGCAGCTGGTAGATCTTCAAACCCATCTGTCTCTTTTCTCTCTTGGTTGCCAAGCCCAGCAGGCGGGAGGACTCCTGGCCGATAAGAACCAACAACTTTATGCGACAAGCGAGAATCTGGCAAAGCCGCCTAGAGAACAAAGCGTTGTGGTCTCTTAACCCTTGTGCTTTGTGTTGTTAACAATGGATCCGCGGCAAACCAACTGTTGATCAGCGGTATTAACCCTCCGTCATAGGTTGTGATCTGCCACATGTTACACTTTCGGTTCTTTTCAACCAGGGTTCATTTTGTAAAGACAAAACAGTAATTCGGTACAAGGTAGTCCTCAGATGTACGGCCGGAGTTTAGCCCAACCTTTCTGTTGCTAAGCGGGACAATTGGTAAGTGCACGTTGACCTCAGGACACGGCAACCGTCATAACTACGAGTCAGTTGCCAAGCCTGTCAATTTTGATCCCGTGACCACGGGAACGCTGCAACCGCCGTTAAGTGTGAAAATCGGTCATAAGTCCCCTTTTTCCCGTTCGTGGTAACTTGGAACGGTCACTAAGCGAACTGTTGAAAGTCAAGGATTGTTCTGCACTGACTGCACATACATTTTACACATCACTGTGACAGTGGTGGGTGTTGTGACCCAGGCCCAAGGAAGTAGTAGGAAAATCAGTCCGTGAAAAAACAAACAAACTTTATTCGAACAGCTGAGAATGACTTCATTCCCAGCGTCGTTCAACTAAATTGAAGCAAATTCCTCCTCACACAAATTCCTCAGTCCTATCGCAAACCTTGGTCCAATTAGGCAAACTGCCAAAGGCCTTTCTTGGCAAACGTTCAGAAGTCACAGATACAAAAATAAATACAAGACGTAGACGAAGCTACCAACGTTGTTTTCCGGCAAAGCCCAAACTCCGTTGCTGGTCTGTTTTAAGCCTTATGGGAGGGGCCAATCATCTCTTGGCCTTACTCCTGAGTTGTCGTCTTTGCTTGAGCTGCTCTTGCCTTCTGGCAGCTCTTCTCGTGCGTGCATGAGGAACAGGCTCCTCCTGTTCCTCTGCCTCACTCCTATCAGTCTCTGGAGGCTCCGGAGTCCACACCTCACTCCCTGATGGCCCTGGCCCCATCTCTGCCTCTGACGCAGAGCCCTCATCTGGGCCTTCCCCAGCCTCCAGGACTGGCCCATGTTCTTCCTCAGCCTCTTCACTGTCTGACTCAGCTATCATGTCTGCAGGTTGCTGGCAGACCACAATACTAGGTTTCAAATTTTTTTACTACTGGTTCTGTGGGTGTGGCTTAGTGGGTGTGGCATTGCTTGGTGGGCGTGGCTTGGTGGGCATAGTAGGGAAGGATACTGCAAAATCCCCATTTCCTCCTGATCAGCTGGGACTTGGGAGGCAGAGAATAGATGGGGGCAGGGCCAGTCAGAATTTTTACTACCGGTTCTCCGAACTACTCAAACTTTCCGCTACCGGTTCTCCAGAACTGGTCAGAACCTGCTGAGACCCACCTCTGCACCGTGGCACACTGGAAGCCCTTTACACAAAGGACTTTACACCAGTTTATGAATTCAACTTCTCTCCCTTTTTTTTTACTCCTCCCTTCCTCCGCCTTTACGTTCCTATTAGCCAGCTTCTGCACAACGAATTTGTGGTTATTTAAAAAAAAAAAAACAAGAAATAAAATTCCCATTAAAATAGCTGTGCCTTTTCATACATCATTCCCCCGGTAAATAAGCTTTTCAGATGCGCTTTTTTCATCTGTTGGGTTGATTAAATAAATGCTCATTCATTTAGAGTCTCAATCTGGCTTAATATACAGTTCCTTGGAGCCGTTTTCTACAGTTCTGCCTCATTTGCTTACACACCATGGGCTCCTTCCTGAGAAGTATGCGCAGGGTGTATCATTTCGGCATGGATTTTTATTGAAGTTGTTTAAAACTCCCCAACGTCCACAAATCTGAAGAGTGAATGATGTATATATCGATCTCGGAAAATGCATTCCGTACGGACAAACCAAACACAAACTGAACAAACATTTTTCAATTCCTACCAGCCATAAGGCCAGCCAGCAAAACTTAAATTAAAATCTATCACTTTACAAAATATCTTCCCCCACCTCTCTTTTACCCATGTTGCTTACTCATGGGTAAAAGATGGATAGCATTTTTTTTTAATATATAAGGATTTGGGTTTGCAGGTTATAATTTCATTTTTCCAGGTTTACAGAAAATGAACGATAAACTAATCGCGGATTCACAGAACATATTAAGATTTAAAAAGAAATTCCCAATCAAGTTTAATTCTAACCAGCCTTGCACTCTTTGGCGTATTATATAAATTAGGGCATTCGGATTTTTTTTTTTTAATTTAAAATGACTTCCGATTCTTTCTCCTACAAAGTGCAAAGAAAAAAAACAAAAACCAAAAAAGGAATTTATAGATTTCTTTTCACCTTGTGATCCAAAGTGATGATTTTGTAACACAGCGGGTGAAGGGTCAGGATGATAAATGAAATAAATGAATAAAGGGAGAATAAATTTCCCTTACTGGGAAATTCACATTGCATGCATTTCTATAATGACAAGGAAAAGTATTCCGTCTCCGTTTTTTCTGAGGCTATCGTAACTTCGAACTGCCGTTAAATGAATGCTCGTAAATTGAGGACTATCTATATTGTTTTCCCCCCAAAAATCAAAACACAATATAAGATCTAGAATCCTAGGACTGAAAGGGACCCTGGAGGTCTTCTAGTCAAACCCCCTGCTCAAACCAGACGATCTTATACTATCCCGGTCAAATGGATGTCCAGTCTCTTCTTGAAAACCTCCAGTGATGGAGCACCCACAACTTGTAACATCAAGCCATTCCACTGATTATAACAGAATAATAGAGGTGGGAAGACTTTGGAGAGCTTCTAGTCCAACCCAACCCAACCCAACCCAACCCAACCCAACTCCACTCTACTCAACCCAACCCAACCCAACCCAACCCAACCCAACCCAACCCAACCCAATTCAACTCAACCCAACCCAACCCAACCCAATTCAACTCAACCCAACCCAACTCAACTCAACCCAACCCAACCCAACCAATTCAACTCAACCCAACCCAACCCAACCCAACTCAACTCAACCCAACCCAACCCAACCAATTCAACTCAACCCAACCCAACCCAACCCATCTCAACTCAACCCAACCCAACCCAACCCAACTCAACCCAACTGAACCCAACTCAAGCAAGAGACCCTATCCCTTTCTGGACAAATGGCCATCCAACCTCTTCTTGAAAACCTCCAGTGGTGGAGTATTCACAACTTCTAGAGGCAAGTTGTTCCACTGATTAATTGTTCTCCTTGTCAGGAAATCCCTCCTTAATTCTAGGCTGCTTCTTTCCTCGATTGGTTTCCATCCATTCCTTCCTGTCCTGCATTTGAGGCATCGGGCCTGCGTTTCCCCTCCCATTCCCACATTCCATGCAGATTATAGGACTGTTTCGGAGTGGGGTTAATGTTTCTAGGTCGGGAATTGTGCCACTAAGGAGATTATCTCCCTCTCCAGACTGATGCCGAGAGACATCGAAAGCTTGACGCGGCCAGCTTCCAGGGCCTCATTATCTTAGAAGTGCCTTCGTGATGTCGCTATTGTATCAGTGGCTGAGAAGGGCGTGGCTTGCCTCCCTCTGACAACCTCACGTCATCCTTTTAAAAGAGCTGATCCTCTTAGGCTTAGAATTGCCCCCAATCTCTTGATCCCCAATATGAACCAGGGGAGCCAAAGAGAACCATGGTTTTTTTTCTGAAAAGCAAGAGGTTCTGGGCAGACTCCCTTCCAAATCGGCAAGCCAGCAATCACATCCGGCACCATCAAACCCAAAACCAGCAAAATTAGTGTCTGGGTTAGGATGCCCAACCAGCAGGATTTCGAATAAAAATCATCCTTTCTTTTGACAGCTTTACAGGTTAAGGCAGTGGTGAAATTCAAATTTTTTTGCTACCGGTTCTGTGGGCGTGGCTTGGTGGGCGTGGCAGGGGAAGGATCCTGCAAAATCCCCATTCCCTGCCCACTCTAGGGGGAAGGATACTGCAAAATCCCCATTCCCACCCCACTCTGGGCCCAGCCAGAGGTGGTATTTGCTGGTTCTCCAAACTACACCAAATTTCCACTACCAGTTCGCCAGAACTGGTCAGGACCTGCTGGATTTCAGCCCTGGGTTAAGGGTTAGGCAGGGTACATACGACCCACAATTAAAAACCAGAATTTCCGTCTTGAGCTTGTTGCGGTGGTAAGTCAAGTCAGACTTAATTTCGCAACAATTTTTTTACAATTTTTTTACTGGCATGATTTAACAAAATCTCACAGAGGTAAAGTGAATCAAAGCTATTGTTAAGGGAATCAATTGAAAAACAATTGGTGTTTTCTTTCTTTCTTTCTTTCTTTCTTTCTTTCTTTCTTTCTTTCTTTCTTTCTTTCTTTCTTTCTTTCTTTCTTTCTTTCTTTCTTTCTTTCTGCCTGCCTGCCTGCCTGCCTCCCTCCCTCCCTCCCTCCCTCCCTCCCTCCTGACTTCATTTCCTTTCTCCTTCCCTGCTTCCTTCCTTCCTTCCTTCCATCCTCCCTCCCTCCCTCCCTCCCTCCTTCCTTGGTCTCTACTTCCCTCCCTCCTGACTTCACCTGCCTCCCTCCCTCCCTCCCATCTCTTCCTTCCTTCTTCCCTCCTTCTCTCTCTCCTTCTCTCCCTCCCTCTGAATCCTTCCTTCCTTCCTTCCTTCCTCCCTTCCTTCTACCCTCCCTCCCTTCTTGATCTCTCTTCCCATCTCCTTCCCTCCCTCCTGACTTCACTTTCCTCCCTCCCTCCCATTCTCCCTCTCTTTCCTTCTTTCCCTCCCCTCCCTCCTGACTTCAATTTATCTTCTCCCTCCCTCCCTCCCTCCCTGGGCCTCAGCCAACCAAATGCAGTTTAACAGGTTCAGAGAATGTGCTATTATTAAACACATCTCGTATGGTTTGACCACCGTCCAGATACGGAAAGACGAGATGAGCCGAACGTTGCATAAGAAGCCTGGCACGCAAGGAAAAAGCGATGGGGAGGCCAGAGGAAAATAAAATGTCCCAAAGAGGTGAACATCAGCCCTGGGATTCTGTAAGAGACCAGCTTGGGAGTTGCCTGCATTGCTATGTTTTCCGAGTCCTCTGCCTCCAGTCGCTTCCCTAAAACCGAAGGCATCCCGAAAAGAACTTGCCACCGTCCCACTCGCAAGGAGAAAACAGCCACGCAGAAACGCCGCAGCCTCCAGCTATGACAACGCAAAGTGCATTATTGATTCAGGCGGGAGAAGAAAAGGGGGAAAAATGCTTAGGACACTGGAAAAGAAGCCTGCTCTTTAAAAGCCGCTCTGCCGCCTGCCCTCTCTATTTGCAGCTTTGCAGGGCCATAAATATTTTATTAATGTTTTTTTTTAAAAAAACGGGGAATGGGGGCGGTTTCTGCAGGTCTGGCTAATTCAGGCGCAGGGCAGGGTTGAGAAACAGCAGAGGATGGAGAGAGAGAGAGAAAGAGACAGAAAGAAAAAAAGACAAACAGACAGCGAAAAGAGAGAGAAAAGAGAGAGAGAGAGACAGAGAGAGAGAGGAGAGAGAGAGAAAGGGGGAGAAAGACAGAGAAAGAAACACAAACAGAGAAAGAAAAGAGAAAGAGAGAGAGAGAGATAAACAGAGAGAGGGAGAAAGAGAGACAGAGATAAACAGAGAGGGAGAAAGAGAGAGAGAGAAGAGAGAGCGAAGAGAGAGAAACAGACACAGGAAGGAAGAGAAAGACAAAAGAGAGAAGGACAGAGAGAGAGAAAAGTGAAAGACAAAGAGAGAAAGGAAGAAAGAAAGAGAGAATGGAAGAAAGACACAGAGAGAAAGACATAGAAAGGAAGAGAGACAGAGAGAGAAAGACAGAGAGAGAAAGAGAGAAAGACAGAAGGAGAAAGGAAGAGAAAGACACAGAGAGAAAGACAGAGAAAGGAAGAGAGAGCCAGCGAAATCTGGGCAAAAGAGGCCAACCTAAAACATGCAGCAATTTTTCTGAAAAGCAGGTTAAGGATCCCAGCCAAGTACAAAACCAACTTGAAAACTTCAGGGGGCCTCTGGGGTGGGGGAAGAGGATTGGCTCATATAGACGTGTTCCCCCACCCTCAAAACCTTCGGTTGATATTGGCCCTGAGCCGAAACCTGAAGGATGAACCTGCATCGTGTCGGCCCGAGAAATGATTTCGCAAGTGGAGAATCCCGGCAGGGAGAAAAGGAACGGGCGGATCAATTTCGTTGTCCATCAATGCGCGTGTATTTGTGTGCACGAAGAGAGGAGATGGCTGCACGCCTGTTCTAGACCCATCACTTGAAGTCTGGGCCCCATAGGACCACTGAGATGCCCCTCCCCAACGACCCCTTTCTCCCCCAGAAGGCTAAGAGGCAGGACTTCCCATCTTGAGGGACATCTAAGAAACCATCTGGAGGTCAGGTGAGGTGAGACTATAATAAAGTTGAGTCATCGTTCAACATGAGGTGAAAACTCAACTCTTCTCTTGTCAAGTGTGAAATTTTAGGGTGTGTCAATGCAGAAGATGGTTTACATTGGTTGAGGTATTGTCTCTCCGAGGGATGCAACCCTTAGTTGTGCTCACGCACCTCTTTTAACCATGTTATAGAAGCTAACGTATTAAACCCGGCTAGTATTAAACATAAATCATTTGGAAGGAATGCTTGTTAGGTCTCAGACATAAGTTCATGTAGTCCTCAACTTCTGACCACAACGGAGCCCAAAACTTATCTTGTTAAGTGAGACATTCGTTAGACGAGTTTTGCCCCATTTTATAACCTTTCTCGCCACTGTTGTTAAGTGAATCGCTGCAGTTATTGAGTTAGTAACCCCGGTTATTAAGTGAATCTGGCTTCCCTGTTGACTTTGCTTGCCAAAAGGTCACAAAAAGGGATCACGTGACCCCCCCCACCCCAGGATGCCGCCACCATCATAAATACGAGTCAGTTGCCACGCACCTCAATTTTGATCTTGTGGCCGTGAGGATGCTGCAACGGTCGCTAAGTGTGAGAAACAGCCCTTTTGTTTCCAGTGCCATTGAACGGTCACTAAATGAACTGCTGTCAATCAGGGAACGACTGGCACGTGTGAGCAGGCATACGCAAAGAAACTTCCTTGGCGTAGACAAGTTTCTGAAGTTCAGCATGGGATCTTCACGTCTTGATGGATCCCCAAGAATTTCTTGTAGCAACAAATTGGGAGTTGGTGCTCGCTTTAGCGGTAGTAAATTAGTCTTCATTTCTCTTAATGTCGCAGCTGCTTAACTTGAATTAGCAACGGTTGGGCGCTTGACTGGCGAAAGAATTAGGGGGAATTTATGATCGCTTCCAGACAGGATTGTAATGAAACTGAAACAAGGGTTGTACGAGTTAGAAAAGGCCTTCTCTTTCTTTCTCTCTTGAAAGGAGAAGAGTACAGAATAATAGAGTTGGAAGGGACCTTGGAGGTCTTCTAGTCCAACCCCCTGCTTAGGCAGGAAACCCTACACCACTTCAGACAAATGGTTGTCCAATCTCTTCTTAAAAACTTCCAGTGTTGGAGCATTCACAACTTCTGGAGGCAAGTCGTTCCACTGATTAATTGTCCTCACTGCCAGGAAATTTCTTAATCCCAGGTTGCTTCTCTCCTTGATGAGTTTCCATCTGTTGCTTCTTCTCCTGCCCTCAGGTCCTTTGAAGAACAGGTGGACCCCCTCTTCTTTGTGACAGCACCTCAGACATTGGAAGACTGCTACCATGTTACACCTGGTCCTTCTTTTAATTAGGCTTCTTCTTGTTGTTGTTAGTTGCAAAGTCGTGTCCGACCCATCGCAACCCCATGGACAATGTTCCTCCAGCCTTCTTGTCCTCTATCATCTTCTGGAGTCCATTTAAGCTCACAACAACTGTTTCAATGACTCCATCTAGCCACCTCCTTCTCTGCCATCCCCTTCTTCTTTTGCCCTCAATCTATCCCAGCATTAGGCTCTTCTGCAGGGAGTCCTTCCTTCTCATTAGGTGGCCAAAATATTTGAGTTTCCTCTTCAGGATCTGGCCTTCTAAAGAGCAGTCAGGGTTGATCTCCTCTAGGACTGACCGGTTTGATTGCCTTGCAGTCCAAGGGACTGGCAGGAGTCTTCTCCAGCACCAGAGTTCAAAGGCCTCCATTCTTTGACGCTCAGCCTTCCTTATGGTCCAACTTTCACAGCCATCCATTGCCGCTGGGAAAACCATCGCCTTGACTATACGCACTTTTATTGGCAGGGTGATGTCTCTGCTTTTTAGTAAGCTATCTAGATTTGCCATGGCTTTCCTCCCCAGGAGCAAGCGTTTTTTTCATTTCTTGGTTGTATTAATTAATTAATTAATTAATTGGACTAGATATAGTTAAATAGGTTACGATAGACTCCTCGATTTCACCCATTCTTTTCTATCCATCCAGCCTTGTCTTTCCAGAGTGTCACAAATAGAGAAAGCGAGGAAGAGAACAGGACTGTCAAAGGTAGACTTAACTTTCATCCAGGTGCAGATGTTGGCGAATGAATTTCTTCCTTTGACCTGAATTGCTGAACTCATGCATGCATACACAACAGTCCTTGGTGATGCTTCATTTAACTCCCCCACATCCCAAATGGCAGACTCATCAAATTTATTATGATTCCGGGAGTGGTGATGGTGGGGGGGAAGAATTGTGTTCCAAAATGCCTAGCATTTCAAAAATAGTAAATTGGTGGTGGCATCTTGAAGGCCATCTCATGACCTTCTTCTTAAAGCGATCTTAAAGAGATCAAAGGAAGCCATGGGAGTAGCCAAGACTTAGCCAAGTCTTAGTCTGAATACTTCATGAAATGTTTAGCTGTCCGGACAGCTGCTCCAAACCAATGAAGATTCACCCTTCATACAAATATCTCTTTCTCTGCCATGATCTCAATGTCACCTAACCTATTTTCGGGGCCCTATTCAGATTGTTCTGATCACCATCATAAAATACCCCAAGTTGGGACAATCTGAAGACATCCCACCCAACAATCTGTGTTGACAGGGGGGCAGCGGTCGACCCCGAGGCGCCTAGTGTGTGGGGTGCCGCAGGGATCGGTCCTCTCGCCCCTCCTGTTCAACATTTATGTAAAGCCGCTGGGTGAGATCATCCGTGGTTTTGGGGTGGAGTTCCATCAGTACGCTGATGATACGCAGCTGTACATTGCCACCCCAGACCACCCCAACGATGCCGTGGAAGTGATGTCCCAGTGCCTTGAAGCCGTGCGGGCCTGGATGGGGAGAAACAGGCTTCGACTCAACCCCTCCAAGACCGAGTGGCTGTGGCTGCCGGCGTCCCGATATAGCCAGCTGACACCATCACTGGTTATTGGGGGCGAATCATTGGCCCCCACGGAAAGGGTGCGCAACTTGGGCGTCCTCCTGGACCCACGGCTGTCTTTGGAAGATCACACGACAGCTGTGGCCAGGGGAGCTTTCTATCAGGTTCGCCTGATACGCCAGTTGCGGCCCTTTCTAGATCGGGATTCCCTACGCACAGTCACTCAGGCACTCGTCACCTCTCGCCTGGACTACTGCAATGCTCTCTACATGGGGCTCCCCTTGGGATGCACCCGGAGGCTCCAACTAGTGCAGAATGCGGCCGCGCGGGGGATTATGGGAGCGATGGGACGCTCCCATGTGACACCTCTCCTGCGCGAGCTGCATTGGCTACCTGTGGACTTCCGGGTGCGTTTCAAGGTGTTGGTGACCACCTTTAAAGCGCTCCATGGCTTAGGACCAGGGTACTTACGGGACCGCCTTCTGCCGCCAATAGCCTCCCACCGGCCGGTGCGTTCCCACAGAGAGGGTCTCCTCAGGGTGCCATCAGCCTGACAATGCCGGCTGGCGACCCCCAGGGGGAGGGCCTTCTCTGTGGCAGCCCCTACCCTCTGGAACGATCTTCCTCCAAAACTGAGAACAATTGCTGACCTCCGGACTTTTCGTCGGGCCCTGAAAACTCATCTCTTTCAGCTTGCTGGTCTAGCCTGACCCCGCTGAATTTTTAAGATCTGTATTATAGGGTTGGGTATTTTAAATATTTAATGGTTAATGGTTTTAATTTTTAGCCAAAGTTATATGCTTTTTTAAAGAAATTGTTTAACTTTTGTGTACTATTTTTATTTGGCTGTTCACCGCCCTGAGTCCGCAAGGAGAAGGGCGGTATACAAATCTAAACAAATAAATAAATAAATAAAATAAACAGTCAATACAGTTGGGTCCTTACAAATCCAAGGACCTCTTGTCCTTCTTTTTTTGTGTGTGGACTAATCCATCCACTCTGGAAAGAATCTAGTACCACTCTACTCAATCAATTCCATTTTCAAGGGACAGTCAAGATTTTCTTCTGGTACATTGGTCCAATTCAATTCTTTCTCAAGAACTAAGAGACCAGCCAAAAACTCAAATTCTGTTATCACCCTGTTACAAATTTAACTTCAGGAACTCTCAAACAAGGTTCACTGTCATTCACGACCTCATAGTTAGTTGAACAAACCACTAACGGCCAAACTGGGATAGAACCCTAAATCACAGTTTGTAAGCAATAAAGGCTGACTTTATACAACATGCTTCATCCCAACCAGATTATGGCTTAGGGATGCTTTAAGAATTTTACTTCTCTTTGCCCATCTCACTGACACGGGCTTGATGACTTTAATATGGCGATAATACAGTTTTCCTCAACATACAACTATAACGGAGTCCTGCCCGTCAGGGTCATAAATTGTGACTGTCGTAAATTGAGTCAGTCACAAAACTGATCCAATTTTATGACCTTTTTGTGTGTGTGTGTCAGTCTATAAAACAAAGGCCGCAGTCGTTAACTGAACAATTACTACGTGACCGGCTGTAAATCAATAATTCGATAATTCGGCGTAAGGATTGGACCTGGTAAACTCTTCTGTCTATTCACAAATGCTGTCTCAATGTCAAATATTATTTATCTTGGCCTGTGATCTGTTTAATAGGATCAATTAAGGCAATCTAGTGACCTCCAACCAGTGGTGGGTTTCAAAATTTTTTACTACGGGTTCTGTGGGTGTGGCTTGGTGGATGTGGCAAGGGAAGGATCCTATAAAATCTCCATTCCCACCCCACTCCATGTACAGGTAGTCCTCGACTTACAACAACTCGTTTAGTGACCGCTCAAAGTTACAACGGCATTGAAAAATGTCACTTATGACCGCTTTTCATAGTTATGACCTTTCAAGGAACCACATGGCCACCGGATCAAAATTCAGATGCTTAACCACCGGTTAAGTGCTTTCGAACTGCTAGGTTGGCAGAAGCTGGGACAAGTCACGGGAGCTCACCCTGCTACGCGGCACTAGGGATTCGAACCGCCGACCTTTCGGTCGACAAGCTCAGCGTCTTAGCCATTGAGCCACCGCATCCCTAATATAATGCATAATTCCCATTAAAAGTAAGGCAGAATTCTCCCTGAGTTGGTGCTGAGAAAATTCAAGCGTTTATTTAGTCTTCCAGTGGCCCTTTCTTATTACATCCAACGTAAACATGATGCTAAGATTGTCTTGAGTTTTAATCAACCCTGAGTTTCTTTGCGTGAACTTTCTTAAGAGACATTCTAGATGTTTTTTCTCAGCGAGGTCAATTCATCGGCTGCAGGTATCAAGTGATGCCGTTTTGAGACCCTCACTTACCCCTTCTGTTTTCCGCTTTTGGCCCAAAACATGCCTTATTAGATGGTTTTTGAATTTTTGAATATTTCTGTAAAAGTTTTCAATTGCTTTGTCATGCCCACAGATCTCAAATACAGGGAGTCCTGGAGTTACGACCATAATGGACCCTGCCTATTATAGTTGTAAATTGGAGGAGGAGGAGGAAGAGTTATGTAGTCCTTTATGTTCCCTGAGCTTGGTGGGTTTTTTTGGAGACATTTCATTACCAAACTAGGTAATGTGATCAGTGAGCAATATTCTCTTCTCAAATAGGCAGCAATGGAACTCTTTTGTTTCAGCTTCTTGTCTGGACTACCTCTGAACATTTCCCCAACATTCATAAATATCAACCAACTTCCTAGCTGCTTTCCCCCCAATGATACCTTCTCAGAAATTAGATTTGGACTAGACTCGTAAAAGTCTCCCGGACAAAAACAGAAATGTATTTTTCTCAAAAGGAGCAGAAAAAAAATATAATAATAACAGCCTCCTATCCACTGAAGTCATCAAGAAAGGGGGAAAAAAGGCTAAATTGGCCGCTATTGTCTCTCTCTCTCCGATGAAATGGTTTATCATTCCCTGCCATCTGGAGAAAAAAAAAATAGATATTTTACAAGAGGAGAGCCGGAGGCTACGAAAACTTCGTTTTTTCCCTGTGACAGACCGAGAAATAAATAAGCAACTTTCTCTCTCTCTCAAGCAGGGCCGGATGAGCAAGATCTGGTTTTCTGCTGAAAGAAGCAAAGCTGGAGATCTTCCTCAGAAATATTATTTTCTGGTTACTCCGATGCATTCATAAAGAGGAAAAAAAAATGCATAGAGAGGAAATGCACCCATAAGGGGAAAAACACCAGTGGGTGTCAGCAACTAATGACCGGTTGGGTAGGCGTGGTAAGGGGGGGTCATGTGACTGGGTGGGAGTGAGTGACGTGGAGTTAGCCACGCCCACCCAGGTTTTGTGGCTCCCTGTGTTGTCGTTTTTTTCCCCCTGTGGGAAACGGGCCCAAATGGCTCTTTCGGGGTTTAAGGTTGCAGACCCCTGCCCTCTTGGGTGCAGTTGTCCTCCAACCCAAATTAAATGAATTAGCATTTTGATGTCTGTGCATCAAAAGGAATTCCGTGCAATGCCGACAGTCCCGCAGTTTGGCTCGGTCCCATCGGCATAATTTCTCATTTTTTTAGCTGCAGGATCCTGGCTCAAGCAAACACTTTTTTTTTTACCCCATTTCTCTTCCCTTTTCAATCACAAATACACTGGGGCCTGTTTGCTGTCCCTCCCTCTCTCCCTCCCTCCTTCCTTGCAATTCGTTTTTGCAATATTCCCTCCGTGAAGGGCACAGGAGGGAACAACTGGAACTTGAGAAACTCTGCAAACAAGTCAACAAAATACCCGAGACCACTAAACAACCCCTCTTCCTCGCAACATCACGCACTGCGCTGTTCTGAGCCAGCTCCCCAAACACGACAAAACCCCTGAAGTGAATTCAAAAATTCTTTTCTTAGGAACACCAGCAACCCCAGCAAAAAGTGTCTCTCTCACCGCAGGCTAACAAGTCTGTCTGGCAGGGAGATGAATAGTTGTCTGCCACATTTATTCATCTCTGCCACCTGCCTTTTATCCCCAGAGCTAGGATGGGGCTTCGCTAGCACTGGTGGCTTTTCCGTCCCGAGGACCAGCCCATAGATTTCCACTGCTCTCCTCTCCTCTGCTTCTACGCATCCATGTGTCAGGCATTGGACCCAGCTGTTCCTCCTCCTCCTCATCAGCCACCTCCAGACCTGGGAGCTGTTGACTCTCCATCTGAGGGCTGATGGACGGCCCAGGCTCCGCCTCGCTCTCTCTCTCTCTCTCTCTCTCTCTTTCTCTCTCTCTCCTTCCCCTGCCACGCCCACCAAGCCACACCACGCCCACCAAGATACGCCCACAGAACTGCTAGCAAAAAAATTTTGAATTTCACTACGACCATCATGGTTACATTTGCCCCACATGCTATCCTATAAAAACCAAAAAAAAGGTTGCAACAACCCTCCAGAACTCACGTTTCCAGAACTCAAAACGCAACATTAAAAATAAATAAATAAATAAAATTCGGGGTGAGAACCTAAAAACTGTCGGTTCATTTCCTCCTTCACCCCTTAATTATATCCAATCCATGCCAACAGCTTCAAATGTCACTTTCTGAAACTTTTAAAACAAAGACCACGGAACTAGTTAAGAGTTTTTATGGAGACTTTTTTTTAACATTTAAAAAAAAAAGGGGGAAAAGAGAGAACGAAATATGCCCTTAATGCTCCTTTCCATCCATTATTCAGCATCTCCAAGCCGATAATGAGATCTAAAACCGACCTTTAGGGGTTTTTTTTTTTTTCCTCCTGAGTTTTACCTTTGATCTAAAAAACATCATTAGCTCCCTGGCTTGTTATGCAAGGCAGTATTTTGCCCTCAGCTCTGCTTCCTTGTGGCTGTAGAACCCGGGATGACTGATGACATTTGGAGACAAAAGGGGGGGGGGAATCCAAATTTGAGGGGGGAAAATCCAGATTCATTTCCACCTTCTCTTTCTTCATTCCATGCATTGAGAAACTTCTTGGAATTGAAGAAGGAATACATAAACAGTTTGGACATCTTGGTACCAAAAAGAAAAAAGAAAGAAAGAAAGAAAGAAAGAAAGAAAGAAAGAAAGAAAGAAAGAAAGAAAGAAAGAAAGAAAGAAAGAAAGAAAAGAAAAAAGAAAAAAAGACAAGACATTGAGACTCTAGAAAAGAGTGCAGAGAAGAGCAAGAAAGATGATTAGGGGACTGGAGGTCAAAACATATCACGAATGGTTGCAGGAACTGGGTAGGTCTAGTTTAATGAAAAGAGGGGAGACACGATAGCAGTGTTCCGATATCTCGGAGCCTTGGTGGCGCAGCAGATTAAAGTGCTGTTAAGTAACAGCTGCCTGCAATTACTGCAAGTTTGAATCTCACCAGGCTCAAGGTTGACTCAGCCTTCCATCCTTCCAAGGTAGGGAAAATGAGGACCCGGATTGTGGGGGCAATAAGCTGACTTTGTATAAAAAAGAACACCGCTTAGGTGGGGCCCGAAAGCCCTGCCAAGCAGGTATATACAAAAGTATGAAGGCTATTGCTTAACGCATCGTAAGCCGCCCTGAGTCTCCAGAGAAGGGCGGCATATAAATCGAACCAATAAATCTATCTATCTATCTATCTATCTATCTATCTATCTATCTATCTATCTATCTATCTATCTATCTATCATCTCAGGGGCTACCACAAAGAAGAGGGAGTCAAGCTACCCTGTTTCTCCGAAAATAAGACATCCCCTGATAATAAGCTCAATCGGGCTCTTGAACACATGCGCTAAAATAAGTCCCCCCCCAAAAATAAGCCCTCCCCAAAAATATTTAAATACAGACCTGGAAATCAGGTAAGATGGCAAGAGAAGCCCCATCTTGCTCCATGCGCCCCAAAATAATAAGACCTCCCCAAAAATAAGGCCAAGCGCTTATCCGGAGGTTCAAAAAATATAAGACAGGGTCTTATTTTCAGGGAAACACGATATTCTCCAAAGCCCCTGAGGGCAGGATAAGAAGCAACGGGTGGAAATTAATCAAGGAGAGAAGCAACCTAGAACTAAGGAGAAATTTCCTAAAGGGAGACCAATTAATCCATGGAACTGCTTCCCTCAAGAACTTGTGGGTCCTCCATCACTGGAGGCTTTCAAGAAGACACTGGACTGCCATTTGTCTGAAACGGTATGGATTCACCCTTGGTTGGGTTGACCAATCCATATCTTAGATGGTGTAGGACAGGCGTTCCCAACCTTCACAACGTTAAGATTTATGGACTTCAACTCCTAGAATTCCTCAGCCAGCATGGTGTCCAACCTGGAGACTTTCAAGAAGGGACTGGAGTGCCATCTATCAGAAACGGTGTAGGGTTTCCTGCTTGGGCAGCGGGGGGTTGGCTTAGATGACCTCCAAGGTCCCTTCGAACCAGGGGTGAATTCCATTTTTTTTTTTACTACCAGTTCTGGGGGCGTGGCTTGGTGGGCATAGTGTGGCTTGGTGGGCATGGCAGGGGAAGGATACTGCAAAATCTCCATTCCCACCCCATTCCAGGGGAAGGATACTGCAAAATCCCCATTCCCTCCTCACTCCTGGGGGAAAGGATATTGCAAAATCTCCATTCCCACCCCACTCTGGGGCCGGCCAATTTGCCAGTTCTCTGAACTACTCAAAATTTCCGCTATGGGTTCGGTAGAACCCGTCAGAACCTGCTGGATTTCACCTCTGCTTCGAATTCTCTGTTATTCTATGTTCCAGGTTCTAACTCCCTGTTCTTACATGGACACCTTCACCGTAGCATCACCGTAGAGATGTCTAGACCAGCCAATTAATACTCCTCTTTTACTATCCCTCCGGATAGTAACTTTTATAGATCTATTTGCAAGACAGTTGCGAAGTCAAGAGCTCTGCAGTGATTTATAAAGTAGTTGACAAAACAGCGGGATTATTTTTAATTAAAAAGGTTCCATCTGAGCTGATGAGCTCCTCCACTTCAAAGAAGCAGTAAAGCCAAAGAAACAACATTTTCACACTCAGGTATACACACACACACCCTTCACTTCTGGGCATTTGTAAAGCGTTCCTTTACACCTCACACTAGCTGTGAGTCACAGCTGCCATGCGGAAGCTCATTCAACAAACCTGGCATTCCGTGATTTTGCAATTCATAAAAACCATGGTTGTCGGCTTTACATGGCGTGCAAACTTGCCCACTGTCCGATATAGATAGTCCTTGACTTACAACCTTGTTCAAAGTTACAACAACCCTGAAAAATGTAACTTATGATCGTTTTTGCACTTACGACTGTTGGGGCATCCCTGTGGTCATGAGATCAAAATTCGTTTGTCAACTGACTCATACTTATGACGGTCACAATGTCCCGGAGGGGTCACGTCATCCCCATTTGCAACCTTCTGAAAAGGTCATAAAATGGAGCAAAGCCCACTTAACAACTGCTTCACTCAGCAACGGTTAATTGTGACCGTACGTCGAGGACTACCTATAATGAATTCACTCATAAACAGTGACTGATGCTAAGCATAAAATTCATTATTTTTATTCCTCTTTATGTGCATTTTTTAGTTTTTACTTCTCATTCCTTGTCGAAAACAAAAACAAAAACAAAACTCCATTTTGGCAACAGGAAAGGCATCCGGCCAGTAAACACTTAGTTCCATTCAGTTTCCCAGACTCCACCCCGCAAGGGATTACGGGATCGTTAAAAAAGGACGATTCCTTGTCAAAATGTTCGTTTTTCTTTAAGGTAGAAGATGGTTTTCATCCAAAATAATAAAGGTAATTAAAAATAGAGGAAGTTATGATTTTTTTTAAAAAAAAAACCCAACTCACCCACTATCTTTCATTTAAATCAATCACAAAGAGGCAACTTACAGCACACTACAAGCGGCAATTCCAGTAAATAAATAATGCAAAGAAAACCAAATTTGGACAACTTCCCAAAATTATATTCTGGACAATACGACCAACATGGAAGCATTATTTTCAGTAGCTTTTGAAGAGTTTCTCATTATTATTAATTCTTTATGAAAGCAACTATTATTATCATCATTACTGGCACAGCACAAGGACCGTTATATATTTTTTTCTCCTCTCCATGGGTATTTCTCACAGAAATGCCAGAGGATTGGCATTTTACTGGATACAGCTTACTGGACCAGTGGAGTATACTGTAAACCCTTCAAGCCATATTCACACAACACACAATACAGTAGATCTTAAACCCAAGGAAGGAATCACCATTAGAATAGAATAGAAATAAGAAAATAGAGCAGAGCAGAACAGAATAGAATAACAGACTTGGAAGGGTCCTTGAAGATCCTCTAGTCCAATCCTTCCTCCTCAAGTAATTGCTGTACGGATGTAAGATAGTTAGTCCCCGACTTGCAATCATTCATCTAATGCCTGTTTGAAGATACGACACTGAAAAAGATGACTAATGGCCATTTCCCACACTTCTGACCACTGCAGCTTCTCTATGACCACGTGATCAGAATTTGGAGGCTTGGCAACTGGCATACAACTGCATTGAGTCGCTTAACAACCCGTAGCAAGAAAGGTGGCAAAATGGGAGCCAACCTCACTTAGCAACGGTCTTGCTTAGTCACAGAACATAGATCGCTCCAGTGAGCACATCTTAACCGTAGTCTTCGTGGCTGGAGAATTGTAAGAATCCCACAAGATGCTGGATGGCATTTTAATTTACCCAAATTGGTAAATTTATGCCATAAAGAGTCTAGGAATTCAAAATAATCCCGTAAAAATTACCATCGACGCTTTCCACTTAAGGGCAACGTTGGAAGACCGATATCTTCCCGGTGACAGCTCTTACAAAGTCCTTGCCAGCAGGCTCTCCTCGGTGGGGATGATGGGAATTGATGTCCCACACCATCTGGGCAGCTTTGAAGTTCTCCAACATCACACAGACTCCATCCCCAACTTCCCTCTTCAATGGACATTCGAAATGTCCCTCAATTTCCTGAGTTTGCACACAACAATAACTCCCGGTCTGTGTCTACACACACACGCACATTTAACTTTCCAGCCCCATCTTCATGTTTAGATACTAATTAATGAGGAAGCGGGGAGACTCTGATTATTCCTATCGTGGCCATTTTTAAATTCAGGAATTCAGCATAGGTATTGATCCTTGAAAAGCAGCAAAGAGACGGCTTTAAGCCAACACAACTCATTTTGTCTACCCAGCCAATTCTACCAGCACAATTGACCGGCAAAAAAAAAAAAAAATAATAAGACCTCTTAAGCATCTTCCCCACCCTTACTCTACCTTCTTGTAAAGCCATCTCTGACCATCACCTTTGGGATCAGGGACATTACGGAACGAGATAACACAAGACAGTAACAAACTTGCAAAGGACCTTGGAGGTCTTATAGTCCATCCTCCTGCTCAGTCAGGAAAACCGTCTACCGTTTCAGACAAAATGGTTGTCCAATCTCTCCTTAAAAACTTCCAGTGTTGGAGCATTCCCAACTTCTGGAGGCAAGTTGTTCCACTGATTAATTGTCCTCACTGTCAGGAAATTTCTCCTTAGTTCTAAGTTGCTTCTCTCCTTGATGAGTTTCCACCCATTGCTTCATGTCCTGCCCTCAGAGGCTTTGAAGAAGAGCTTGACTCCCTCTTCTTTGGGGCAGCTCCTGAGATATTGGAAGGCTGCTATCATGTTTCCCCTACTCCTTCTTTTCATCAAACTAGACATACCCAGTTCCTGCAACCGTTCTTCCTATGTTTTAGCCTCCAATCCGCTAATCCTCTTTGTTCTTTGCTCTTCTCTGCACTCTTTCCAGGGTCTCAGAATCTTTTTTTACATCGTGGCGACAAGAACTGGATGCAATATTGTAATATTCTGATGGGGTTGTCTTCCTTCTCTAAAAGGTAAAGGTTCCCCTCAAATATATGCGCTAGTCATTCCTGACTCTAGGGGGCAGTGCTCATCTCTGTTTCAAAGCCAAAGAGCCAGCACTGTCCAAAGACATCTCCGTGGTCATGTGGCCATCATGACTCAATGCCAAAGGCACATGGAACGCTGTTCCCTTCCCACCAAAGGTGGTCCCTATTTTTCTACCTGCATTTTTTTTTACGTGCTTTTGAACTGCTAGGTTGGCAGAAGCTGGGACAAGGAACGGGAGCTCACCCCGTTACGCAGCACCAGGGATTTGAACGGCTGAACTGCCAACCTTTCAATTGACAAGCTCAGCGTCCTAGCCACTGAGCCACCATGTCCCATTTTAGTACGGTCTTACCAAGGCATTATAAAATGCTATTAACACTTCCCGTGATCTTGAGGTAGAAAGAGGGATCCAGGTAGATGTAATGGAACCATCTGTAAGTGACTCCTTGCATTGGTGCCAAAGCCAACTGGAGACAGTTGTATAAACTCCAGTCAAGTAAGCAGAATGGCAAAGTTTGACGGTTGCTCAATGTCCAGAGTGGGTGAGTCTTAGATGGCCTAGCCAAGTATCTACTCTCTTTGGGTTGAATCAAGGACATTGGCCAATCCCACTAGATCACACCAATCCAAAGAGAAGGCAATGTTTGCCAAGCCATCAGCCCTCTTTGTGGGTGCTTCATCACTGGACGTTTTTAAGAAAAGACTGGGCAGCCATTTGTCAGGAATGGTGTAGGGTCTCCTGCTCAAGCAGAGGTAGACCTCCAAGGTCCCTCCCAGCCCTGAGATTGAAGGTTCTATTCCACTTCCCCCAGATGCGAAGTGAATCTTCTTCGTATTAAGTCCCCTAGCATAATGCCGAGTGCAATTCTTAAGAAAGATTCATGCCCAGTCGAAGATGGGATTCAACCTGGATCCTTTCACAGCTGACCCAGGTGTTCGATCCAAAACAAAGACACAAAGGCTCACCCTCAAACTTCAAGTTTCTTCCCGAAAAAGAGTTTTCCCCAGCTGTTTTTGCACACTTTTGACTAAAAAGAACATCCTGCGTGGAGAATACATTTTGCATATACATTTAGAAACGCCAAGGATCAGATTCAGACTGGATTCCCAACTCTTCCACCCCACCACCTTTCCCGTCTAAGGCACACCTTCAACATACAACTCTTCAATTTTTTGAAAATTCACTTCGCTGGGCTTTTCTCACCTTCGCTGGTGTTGTGTGTCTCCAAGAATTGAGAGCAATCAGCGTTTCTTGGGAGGCCGAAGGACCCCTTTGGCCTTCGTTTGAAAGGCCAGATCAAAGCCCATACGGACGTTGAAATTTGACGGAAATGATATGCTGCTCAAGATACAGAAGGATCTTGACAGACTTGAACACTGGGCGCTATCTAACAAAATGAAATTCAACGGTGAAAAAAGGAAGGTTCTACATTTAGGCAAGAAAAACAAAATGCACAGGTACCGTCTATGTGGGACCTTGCTCAATAGTAGTAATTGTGAGAGCAATCCTAGTGGACAACCATTTAAATAAGAGCCAGCCATGGGCAGCAGCTATCAAAAAAGCCAATACAGTTCTAGGCTGCATCAACAGAAGGATAGAATCAAGCTCACGTGAAGTGTTAATACCGCTTTATAAGGCCTTGGTAAGGCCACACGTGGAATACTGCATTCAGTTTTGGTCGTCACGATGTAAAAAAGATGTGGAGACTCTAGAAAGACTGCAGAGAAGAGCAATGAAGATGATTAGGGGACTAGAAAAGGCTAAAACATATGAAGAACGGTTGCAGGAACTGGGTATGTCTAGTTTAATGAAAAGAAGGACCAGGGATGACATGATAGCAATGTTCTGATATCTCAGGGGCTGCCCCAAAGAAGAGGGAGTCAAGCTATTCTCCAAAGCCCCTGAGGGCAGGACAAGAAACAATGGGTGGAAACTAACCAAGGAGAGAAGCAATTTAGAACTAAGGAGGAATTTCCTGACAGTGAGAACAATTAATCGGTGGAACAACTTGCCTCCGGAAGTTGCGAATGCTCCAATGGGAATTTTTAAGAAGATGTTGGACAACTATTTGTCTGAAGTGGTGCAGGGTTTCCTGTCTGGGCAGAGGGTTGGACTAGAAGACCTCCAAGGTCCCTTCCAACTCTGTTGTTCTGTTCTGTTCTGTTCTGTTCTGTTCTGTTCTGTTCTGTTCTGTTCTGTTCTACTCTACTCTACTCTACTTTACTCTACTCTACTCTATTCTATTTTATTCTATTCAATATCACTCCCTTCCCACTCACGACTGACTGTGGGCGGACACGTCAACTGCCTTTTTGAGGTGCTGTGTGTTGGACAGCAACCAAGACTTTGGGAGAATTGCAAAGCGCGTACTTCTGTGCCGGAGCAAAAAAAGGGGCGTGCATTAAGAAGATCTACTTACATGCGTGCAAAACCGCTCGGGAGGATCCCCGCAGGTGATGCCGGAAGGTTCCACGCGGACCGTTGCAAAGTCTTTCATGGCCATTGCTTTGGGCTGGCAAGCGTAAAACTCCCACATCGGTCCATTGTCCGTGGTGACCCAGGATTTGCAGATGTCATACTGTCCCATGACCAGAGGAAGACAATGCAATAAGATGGCCACGTGGTGAAGCATGGCAGATGTAGCCAAGCAGAAGGGATTGTGGAATCGTCAGCAAGTCAGAGACTGGCTTTGGGGAGGTTCTCCGGCTCAGCATGGAAGCTTCCCACTGAAGACTGACCCTGGAGAGGTCCAGCTGAAAAGGACAATGAGGGCCATTCTCTACCTTTCCGTCTTAGCCATGGGGAGCGGCTCTCCCAAGCGCCCCTCTTTCCCAACTGATCAGCCGTCAAGTCTTCTTCCACTTCATCCTCTCCTTCTGTCGGCTAAGCAGTCTCGGGATGCTGAAGGTAGCCAGAGGTGACTCTCCCCGATCAATCAAGAGAGCTATCAAATTTTCATTTTGCGATGAAATCTGACCAGTCGAGGGCAGCGGGGGTAGGACATATAAGAGAGAGCGAGAGAGAGAAACACAGAGGAAGGGGACGAGGAGGAGGAGGAGGAGGAGGAGAAGAAGAAGAAGACGAAGACGAAGACGAAGAGAGGAGGAGGAGAAGAAAGGAGAAGAAGAAGAAAGGAGGAGAAGGAGGATGTGCGTGTGTGAAGAAGGGCTTAAAAAGTTACAGGGTTGAGTACAGTTAAGTTTTCATTCCGAGCCGGTGCTAATGGCTACGCGGCACCAAGCTGTCAGGACAAGTGCTTCTTTTCACCTTCTTTAAGGAAAAGAACATTTGAGGCTAAAAAGAGGAGTAGGAGAAGAAGAAAAAAATTGAACGCAGGCCTCACACCTCCCTCCAAAGAGAGTCCCTTGACCAATGAAGTTTGAGAAGACAATTTCAGCCTCTGGATTTGTTTCTTAATTTGTTTCGTTGTCGTTGTTTTTAAAAAATAATCACTCCTGAATTTGGTGCACTCTCCTTCTTTTTCCCCCTCCTCCTCCTCCTTCTTCTTCTTTGCAGAAAAGGGGAGCGCTTAGTAGAAAACTAGTTTCACACCCTCCGGCCCATCGGCCTCGAAACCATGTCCAGCTTCTCCAAGATGACCCAAAGGAAGGAAAAAGTCAGTCCTTTGGCACCACAGCCTGCAACAGGAATTAAAAAAAGAAGAAGAAGTCAGATTAGCTGGTGGGTGGGGAAAAAAATCAAAAGTTTTGTATCAGCAAAAGAGAGAGGAAGAGAGTCCCCAGAGACAGCATTAAAACAGAGCAACTTCTCAGAAAGAGGCTTCTAGTGTTACACGAAAGGATGGGTGCCAATATATGTGTATGTGTATGTATATATGTGTGTGTGTATGTGTATGTGTGTGTGTATGTGTGTGTGTGTGTGTGTGTGTGTATATATATATATATATATATTCCTGCCTTTCTCTCTCCCTTCTGTTAAATCCGGGTCACGTTGGATCTACAGAATGATGACAAAACCAGAGTTGGTGCCTTAAAAAATATACATACATACATACATACATACATACATACTGTTTTTCTATTGAGACATCTGGTCTACCCCCAACATGTGAGAGGGGGCATTCTTTATCAGCAAAATATAAATGAGAGAGAGAGAGAGAGAGAGAGAGAGAGAGAGAGAGAGAAATTATATATATATATATATATATACATACACACACACACACACACACATATTTATTGGTGGGTGGGTGGGTGGGTAGGTAGGTAGGTAGATAGATGAGGGGAGAGAGAGAAAAAAAAACCACAAGAATAAGCAGGAATCTAGGAAGGGGCTGAGCAGAAGCCTTAGGAAGCCAAACCCCGATAAATAATGTATCCCACAACTGAAAATTCAGTCTAGCTTCTGCCAAGAAAGATTCATCTGGACCACGAAAAAAGCAGCAGCAGCAATCTGAAAAATTCATGAGGATCCCAAAAAAAAAAAAAAAAACCAACCCAGAAGGAGCTGTCACTTTTCCTCCCCGGGCATCTGGGAGAGAAAGATCCCAGTTCCCAGAGTTCTGCTTTGCTCCGTTTGCAAACTCTGCTACAGACAGGAACCCCCCCCCCTTTCCCCTCCCGATCAGGAAGCCAAAGGACCCCCCTCCCCCACCTCCAATTGCTTGGCCAAGCTGGAAGTATTTCCTCGCTCAGTTTTGCAAAGTGCCAACATGCTTTTGGAAGGCGCCAACTGTCTTAAGCCATCACCACTTTTCTCTGAAGTCTCCTCTCTCCGGAAAACTCCATCCTTTCTGCTTCCCTTCCCTTGCTTTTACTTTTTCTTTTCTTTTTTTTAAAAAAAGAGGAAAGTAAGAAAGGTGAAAGGGCTAACCTGGTTCAGATCTGCAGCTTCCCCTTGTCTTCTAGCTCATTAGATGGCTAAATCTCCCAGCTTCTCCAATTGAAAATAATCTCCCGTTGAAAAAAAACGAGACCTGGTTACTATTTTTGAACTCGAGATTAAGCTGGGAAGCTGGCAGGGGGAGGCTGGGACGGAGCCACGAAGAAAAAGAAGGAACGGGAGTGATGCAAAAATGATATTATGAGCCCACCTCCTCTTTCCTGACATCAGATCTGATTTTCATCTAACGTCCCTGCTTCCTTACCACATCAGATTTGTCACCCTTGTAATTCTGACATTAATCACCGAAAAGACGTCGCATCTCGAGGCCCCTGTGGGCTCTGAGGAGACATCTGTCACGTTATTTGCAAGAGCCGAGTGGCCTTGGTGAAAGAGAGCGAATATCCAGGACAAAAAAAAAAAAACCCTATTTCCCCTTAAATCTGCAATTTTAGTCTTTGCCCCTCATGGATATTTTATAGAAATTGCTTTCCGCTGCTCTGCAAAAATTATTATTATGATCCCACAAAACGCTGGACCGATGTTTAGAGTCCTTCCCTTCCCGCACGAGGATAAATCTTGATTATTACGAAAGACCACTTCCTAGGAAGAAGTGGAATCAATGTGGAGTCTTGATTTTCTTTTAAGAGTCCAAGGCGGCCATCCGAGACTAGTAGCTCGCTTCGCAAAATTAGATTTTATCTGGGTATCTGGATTGAGCTCCCTTGTCCTCGGTTATTGGATTAAGCCATGCTTTTGAAATAAAGGGGAAATACCAATTGTTGCAACACCCTGCTGGGGATTTAAGCAGTCAACTGAACGGCCGCACTTGGCCATTAAGTGTAACATTTCCCAGAAAACACACACATATGCAAGAAAAAAAAGAAAGAAAGAAAGAAAAGAGAAGGAATGAACTTAGCCAAGGAAAGAAACTGTACAAGAATATTATTGCTTTGCTGTTTGGAAAAGTCAGCACTCCATCCTTGAGGTTTGACCATTTCTTGTTTTCTTCTGTTATTTCTGCTGAAAGTTGAAATCTGAAATGGCTTGAAGGGAATTGCATTCTCCAGGAAATTTTTTAAAACACACACACACACACACACAAACATGCTCTTAATATCAGAGGTAGGTTATTCCCAAGCATTTTAAGACTCCTTTCTTCAAATCCATCGTCCTACTATTCCAAAGGATGTCTTTTTAAAAAAGAAGAGGAAGAAAGGAAGATATTCATGGAATAACTTCCTTAACCTGGAAATCAAGGCAGGAGAAGAGAAATATTTCGGGTTAGGGTGTCCTTGAAAAGTTCTGAGAGGGGAAGAAGTTGCTGTAGACAGGGCCTCCAAAAAAACAGAAAAACCAAAAACGAACCCACAAAAAAAAAGAGAGATGACATTTCACAAAGTTGGATGGATTCAGATGTCTTCTTTTGTTGTTTCCCCTTGTCAAGCAAATTTCCTTGGCTGGCAGGGGCCTTGCAATTTTGCAAAATCACCAAGCAACCGAATACCTCATTCTTGGGCGCAGTTGACTCCAGAGTTAGTCAAAGCTACAAAAGGAGGCATTTTCAACCCTCTTAACTTTGCCAGCAAAGTGAAGAATATATTTATATATTCATATTCTTCTTCTATAGCCTCGCCTGGATATGTATATATATAAATATCCAAGCAGGACAGAGAATTTGCTCTCCAAATGAGTAGAATGAAATGATCTAATCCAGGACGAGCAGATCCGTACCAAAATAAGCAGAGAGAAAAGTGATTCAGCTAGTACATTTTAGTCACATACACAACAGAAACACACACATAGAGGGGGGAGAGAGAGAGAGGAGAGAGAGAGAGAGAGAGGGAGAGAGAGAGAGAGAGAGAGAGAGAGAGAGAATGAGAATCATGCAGGAGGATGCCAAGAACATAGAAAGAAATCTCTGGGGTTGTTATTCATTTCCTGTTAGGAGATCTCTCTGCTTCTCTCTGTTAATAATCATAATATTAAAATCAGATTAATGTATGGTGCGTTCCCTCCCTCCCCTCCCCCATTTTTTTTTTAAGGACAGAGTAAATCTGGAGAGAGAGAAGGCTGTTTGGGAAGAGAAAGAGGACAGGAGAAAGGGTTTGGAAGGGCGGTGGGGGGGCCGGGAAAAGAAGAGTACAGGAAAGATTTGGGCTGGGGTGGGAAGAAAAATAAACAGTTGATGCAAATCGTTAGGAGGGCTTCAGAAGAGCCCAAGAGAAGCTTCAGGCGAAGGAGAGGAGGAAGAAGGAGGAAAGAAAGAGAGAGAGAGAGAGAGAGAGAGAGAGAGAGAGAGAGAGAGAGAGAGAGGAAGGAATGGTAGGTAGGTAGGTAGGTAGGTAGATGGATGGATAGATAGATAGAGGAAGGAAGGAAGGAAAGAAAGAAAGAAGGAAGGAAGGAAAAGGGAGGGAGGAAGGGGGGAAAGAAAAGGGAAAGGATGACAATGAAGATGATGGTGCACAAATCCGCCGGTGGAAATCTGGAACGCGGGTTGCGGAGAGAGAGCCCTAAAAACGTCCCCTTCCTTCCTCGTATATTGGTGCAATTCTAGAGGTACCCACGCGCAAATGGGTAACACACTGCCCCCCCCCCGCCCGCCCCAAACCCCAAGCACCCCAATCGGAGAAAGCAGGCTGTTGCTAACTTTTTCCCCCCCACTCAGCCCCCTCCAGCCCGGCCAAGCCAGCCAGCCAGCCAGCCAGCCAACCGCAGGGAGGACGGCTGCGGACTTTGCCCGCCCCGGAGCTGGGGGAGAGCCCGAGAGAAGCCCGAGGGAATCTCCGCGCTACTCACCGGGAACGGGCAGGTGCTCGGGTCCAGCCGGGCGGGCGGCGCGCGGGATGGGGATGGAGACGAAAGAGCGGGACGGGAGCCAGGAAGAGAGGGCTGCCTGCACCTCCGTACCCCCGCCGGCACCCCCCCCCCGCCCGTTTCTGGCCAATGGGCCTTCTCGAGGCTGTCCCCCCCTCCCCCTCCGGCGAAGTTGGGGAAGGGGTAACTGCGGCGGGGAATGGGGGGAGGGCGGGGGAGAAGCGATGGAGAACCGGCAAGGCAAAAAAGAAAAAAGAAAAGGAAAGAAGAAGAAGGAAGGAAGGAAAGTGGAAAGCTTGCCTCCCGTCCTCCTCTCTCTCATTCCTTTCTTCCCCCCTCTCTTCTCTTCCTTCCTCCCTTTTTTCTTTCTTTCTTTCCTTCCTTCCTTCTCTCCTGGGTTCTTTCCTTCCTTCCTTCCTTCCTTCGCTTTCCCCTTCCTTCGCTTTCGTGCCTAGTCTTTTTCTCTTCCCTCCCGTCTTCCTTCCTTCTTTCTTTCCCTTTCCTCCCTCCCTTCTCCCTCTTTCCTCCCTCCCTCCCTCCCTCGTCTTTTCTTCCCTTTTCCTTCTTTCCTGCCGGCTCACTTTCTTACTTTTTCTTCTCCTCCTCCTCCTCCTCCTCCCACTCCCTCCTTCTCCTTCCCTCCTTCTCCCTCGCTTGCCCTCCGCCTTGCCCAACTATAAAAAGGTGGGGGAGGGGAGGGGAGGGGGCAGAGGTCTGCGGGAGGGGGGGCGGCGTTCAACTTTCCTCCTGCTCGACAAAAACGCCCCGCGGGAGGGTCCCGATGGCCCGCATCCCACTCCCCAAACCCGCCCGGAGCCCCCTCCCCAACCTCGGTGGGATGCTCAAGGAAAGCCCCGGGGGGGCCACGTCCTGCCGGGCTCCCCAAGTTCAGGCGCCGCCGAGGGGACCCGCCGCCCCGACCATCCCGCTGCCCATCCCGGCGCCCAGGATGCCCGGGGCTGCGCAACTTCTTCCGCGGGCACCGAGCACAGCCCGGCAGCGGCCATCCCGCGGGTCGGGGCGCTCTTAAAGGAGCAGCGCGGAGGATTGGCCGGCCGCGCAAGGCGGAGCACGGGCGGGGCGTCCGAAGCAGCCGCTGCAGGGCGGGGAGAGGGGGTGGGGGGGATGCGAGGGGTAGGAAGTGGGACGGGGCGGGAGGGGAGAGAGGGAGAAGCAAGAGTGTGTGGGAGCTTTGGGGTGCCCAGAAGGAGAGGGAGGTCTCAAGATTTGGGATGTATTTGGGTTCTTTCTTTCTTTCTTTCTTTCTTTCTTTCTTTCTTTCTTTCTTTCTTTCTTTCTTTCTTTCTTCCTTCCTTCCTTCCTTCCTTCCTTCCTTCCTTCCTTCCTTCCTTCCTTCCTTCCTTCCTTCCTTCCTTCTTTCCTCTCTCTCTCTCTTCCTTCCTTCCTTCCTTCATCCATCCATCCCTTCTCCCTCTTTCTTTAAATTAAAAAAAAATTAAATAACTTTATTGTCATTGTACCTGTATACACAGTATACGCATACAATGAAATTCACTTAACACCCGAAGACCAGGTCCAACACATATAACAATCCCCAAACACTCCCACCCACCACAAATTCCCCGCCGCTAAACCACCTAAACATCCACACAACAGACCAAGTTCTTTCTTTCTTTTTCTTTCTTTCTTTCTTTCTTTCTCTCTCTCTCTCTCTCTCTTTCTTTTTTCTTTCTTTCTTTCCTTCCTTCCTTCTCTCTAATACTTCCCTCCCTCCCTTTCTTCCTCCCTCCCTCCTTCACTCTTTTCCTTTCTTCCTTGCTTCCTCCCTTTCTTCCTCTCTTCCTCCCTCCCTCCTTCACCCTTTCCCTTCCTCCCTTCCTCCCTCCCTTCCCTCCTTTCCTCTCAGCATTTTTCTCTTTCTATCGCAGTCTTCCTTTCCCCCCCCTCCTTTCCTCCCTCCCTTACAACACCATTTGGCATGTTGATCCCCAGATTCAGAACAATTTCCCTCCCCATTGGGGAGTTGAATTCCTGGGGGAATGCTGGAATTCTGTGAAAGTTGAGAAATCCTGATCTGATGACCTTTTGTCCATTTTTTTTTAAAAAAAATTGATTTATATGTTGCCCTTCTCCAGAAACTCAGGGCGGCTTACAATGCGTTAAGCAATAGCCTTCATACTTTTGTATATTTATACAAAGTCAACTTATTGCCTCCACAAACTGGGTCCTCAATTTACCTACTTTAGAAAGGATGGAAGGCTGAGTCAACCTTGAGCCTGGGGAGATTCGAACTTGCAATAATTGCAGACAGCTGGAGTTAATCACAATGCTTTTAATCTGCTGAGCTACCAGGCTTTTCCTTGGTCTCACCCAGCTCCACCACTGTTAAGCAGTTACAGACTTGTCAGATGGGGGAATGGACACTACATGAATCGAGGGAGGGGTCTCTGCTATGACAACTTCCCCAGCAGCTTGAGTGCTCCTTCACTTATGACCCATGGGGGCCATAAGGTGAAGCTGACCTTGGAGAAGGAAGGGAGGGAGGGAGGTACTTTGAGGAAGGACTTGGGAAAGAGGCTGCAAAGACCAGAGACAGGAGGAAGCAGGAGGAAAGCAAATTCCAAAGATGCCCTGCTTGGTTTTGCAAGCTTTCAAGACTCGGCTATTAGACAGTATCGCTATAAAATAATATTCCTGGAATCCCTATGGCGTTTCTTGGCCAGGCCTATCTCAGAAGGCTGATCAATGCACCCATAAACAAAGGATGAGAGAGAGAGGGAGAGACAGATAGAAATGGATAAATAGAGAAAGATGGAGGGATAGATGGAGGGATGGAGATTGATGATAGAATGATAGGATAGAGAGAGAGAGAACATATTATTAAATTTTTTATTATTAGATTTTTATAAAAATCTAATAAATTCTCTAAATATATAGAGAGAGATGATAGAGAGAGAGCGAGAGACAGACAGACAGACAAACACAGAATGAGAGAGAGATAGATAGAGATGGATAAATGGAGATGGGTGGATAGATGGATAGATGAATGGTTACAGATAGAAGATAGAATAATATAAGATGGATGAATGGATGGATGGCTAGATAGATAGATAGATAGATAGATAGATAGATAGATAGATAGATAGATAGATAGATGATAGATCGATCGATCGATCGATCCATCTATGGATGGAGAGAGAGTGAGAGAGATGGATGGATGATTGGATAGATAGAGCAACCGTCATAAATACATTCCAGCTGCCAAGTGCCCAAATTTTGACATAACCATGGGAAAGCTGCAACAGTTGTAAGTACGAAGGCCAGTGATGTCACTTTTCCCAGAGCCCTCGTAATTTCAAACAGTTGCTAAACGAATGGTCCTAAGTCAAGGACCACCTGTACAATAAATAAATCAAAAGCATCTACAGGCTACTTAAAAGAAATCGAAACCCATTCATCAATTACTCGCTTATCAACCGGATCCGAAAATAGTTGTCGAGGTGGGAAAGAGGCAGCAGTTTTATTGATTAAACAGCATAATTGTATTGTTAATGTCTCTGCTGTGACCCATACATGACTCGGTCATGCGAAAGCGATTGTTATCATTCTTATTCTCCCCACAAATCCTTCTTGGCAACGTCCATCAATTTAAAACAAGGCTGTGGAATAAAAACCACGAAATCATGCCATAAACTACTCTCGCATTAAAACCCAGCAGCACTGACATCGACTATAAAATACAATCACTTTGCAATTAAATTGCCGTATCACCCATGGAGAGCTGCAGACAATACCATTTGGCTAAAAAATTGATAAAAATAACAGCAGAACGTGGGATTAGGAGGCAGGAGTTACGACTCCCAGCATCCCTCCTCTTCGGGGCTGCTGGGATTTGTAGTACAATAACAGGGGTCTCCAGCTAATAAGGACATCCATAAATATCAAGCTCTTGAAAGGAAGTGAAAAAGGTTTGGCCAACCCTATTATTCTACATTCTGTCTCATTTTCTGCTGAGATGTTGGAGGGAGAGAGAGAAAGAGAAAGAGAGAAAGAGAGAGAGAGAAAGAAAGAGAGAGAGAATGAGAGAGAGAGAGAAAGCGAAAGAGAGAAAGAGAAACAGAAAGAGGGGGAGAGGGAGAGAGAGAGAGAGAGAGACAGAGATATTGAGAAGTTCCTTGAGGATGGGCTCTAGCATGAGTCCAAAGGCTTGGAAGAATAAACTTCTGGTCCTGGTGACGGACCCAGATTGGATCTGGACATTCTTCTTCACCACCTTCCTGGTGTCCTCTCTTCTACTTTCAGATCATTTCTTCTAGAGGTGTCCTTCAAGTGGAAGTTCTATCTGCCATCCCTGCCATGCCATCCTTCTTATCTCCAAGTTGGAGATGAGCAGGATTAGTTTCTGAAGTCCAGAAGAGCTTGGACTTCAAGCCTGGTCAAATTGATCTTCTACCATCTGGTGTCCTCCACATTGGTCTGGGGTTGACAGGAGATGTGGTTGAATACATCTGAAGGGAACATAGGGTTGGAAAAGACCTTGGAGGTCTTCTAGTCCAACTCCCTGTTCAAGCAGGAGACTATATATCATTCTGGACATACGTCCAGTGATGGAGCACCCACAAACTCTGGAGGTGAGCCATTCCATTCATTAATTGTTCTCACTGTCAGGAAATTTCTCCTTAATTCTAGGTTGGATCTCTCTTTAATATTGATGGACACTCTCAGTCCTTCAAGTCATGGTTCTCCCAAAGGTGCTTTTTCAAGAGGACTTTCTTTGATTTTCTTGGAAGACGTTTCACTTCTCATCCGAGAAGCTTCTTCGGCTCTGACTGGATGGTGGAGAATGGAAATTAAAAACTCTCTCCAATGACCTTCCACCCATCCCTTCTTGTCCTGCCCGCAGGTGCTTTAGTGAATAGGTCAACCTCAGAGGTGGGTTTCAGCAGGTTCTGACCAGTTCTGGAGAACCGGTAGCGGAAATTTTGAGTAGTTTGGAGAACCGGTAGTAAAAGTTCTGATTGGCCCCCATCTATTCTCTGCCTCCCAAGTCCCAGCTGATCAGGAGGAAATGGGTATTTTGCAGTAAACTTCCCCTGGAGTGGGGTGGAAATGGAGATTTTACAGTATCTTTCCCCTGTAGTGGGGAGGGAATGGAGATTTTACAGTATCCTTCCCCTGCCACGCCCACCAAGCCAGGCCACGCCCATCAAGTCACGCCCACAGAACCGGTAGTAAAAAAATTTGAAACCCACCACTGATGTCACCCCTTAGTCCTTCTCTTCGTTAGATTGGAGGTACCTAGTTCCTTCAACGTCCATCGAACGGTGGAAGAAGAGACTGCGCAGTCATATCTCGAGGGCTACCCCTTCTGCCTCCCTCCAGTTTCCCCACAAATTGCCGGAATAGATGGAATACTTAGCGATTCCTTGGGGAGATAGGTATCCAATATCGCTTACGGAGCAACTGTTGGGAGGGTGGGAGGGTGGGGGGGTGGGCGGGGGGCTTCTGGACAGATTCAGACCGAGTCGATCTGCCAAATCAAAATGATAGAGAGTGACCTTCCTCCACCTCCCGGGCTGAATACTAAGGAGCCGGTGGATATAATTTATTCTTGGAAAGACAAATTCTAGCTTCAGATACCAAATTTCAGCTCGATGGCGGGTTGTCGTTGTTGTGTGGGTTTTTTTGCAGGAAATTTCTTTCTGCTGAAAACAAGATCTTTCTTGTGAACGGCAGGATTCTTTCTATTCTCCAAGCCGGAGGAGATGTTTGTCCTGAAGTATTTGTGATGCTCTGGTTGACGGAAACCACAATCTAGCCAATAAATGACAATTGCCTACCTTCTCGTAAGACCGCTAAACCGTCAGCCCTATTTTGCAAGACCGCAGGTAGATGCACTAGCTAGCCCTTGACTTATTAACCATTCGTTTAGCGAACATTTGGAGCAGTGGTGGGTTTCAATTTTTTTGGGCTACTGGTTCTGTGGGCATGGCTAGGTGAGGGGAGACTCTGCAGCAAGACAAACATTCATTGTCCTCAAACTACGGCAGGACCCCTGATTTTGTGCAATATAACAAATGCAAATGGTTTTTCTGTGGTCCAGCAACATTTTCTCGCAGACCACCAGTGGTCCACGGACCACCAGTTGGTGACCGCTGATCTAATCCAACCTTATCCTCATGCAGGAGACCCGACACCACTTTGGACAAATAGTTGTCCCATCTCTTCTTAAAAACCTCCAATGTTGGAGCATTTAAATGTTCTGGTGGCAAGTTGTTCCACTGATTAAAAGTACACTGAATCCTTCAGTATCGGAGACAAATTCCTTCTGGGTCTAATCACACTTGGCCAAATAAGGTACAGTTAGTCCTTCACTTAGGACCACAGTTGAGCCCAAAATTTATGTTGCTAAGGGAGACATTTGTTAAGCGAATTTCGCCCCGTTTTCAATCGTTCTTATTTATTTATTTGTTTATTTATTTATTTATTTATTTATTTATTTATTTATTTATTTTTTCAACTTGTATGCCAAAGACTCAAGGCGGCCATCGTTGTTAAGCGGAGTTTTTGCATTTGTTGAGTTAGTAACGGTTATTAAATGAATCCGGCTTTCCCCATCGACTTTGGGACGCTGCAACGGTCATAAGTGTGAAAAACAACCAGAAGTCCCCTTTTTCAGTGTTGCAACTTTGAACGGTCACTAAGTGGACCATCATAAGTCAAGCATCGCCTACATTCCCTTCCATTTAGGTTCCCCCACAATATCTTTATTCCTCTGACTCATCTGCTTTCTGATTATCCTTTGGAAAGAAAGCAGAGTAGACAGTTGTTCGTGATCACTCCTATTATTATTATTATTATTTCAGGAATGATGTAGGGCTGAAAGGAAATTATGTTTGAGATTGTTATGACAGGTGCATTCCCGCCTTCTTATGCTGCCGGAGAGATCTTTTCGGTTATCAAATCTGAAGTGTTTATTTTGGTGTAATGATAAGGGAGGCAGAGAAAGAGGCAGAGAAAGAAAGAAAAGAAAGAGAGAGAGAGAGAGAAAGAAAGAAAGAAAAAGAAAGAAAGAAAGAAAGAAAAAAGAAAAAAAGAAAGAAAGAAAGAAAGAAGAGGGAGGGAGAAACAGAAAGGGAAAGAGAAAGAGAAAGAAAGAAAGAGAAGGAAGGAAGAAGAAAGAAAAAAGAAAAAAGAAAGAAAAAGAGGAAGAGGAAGGAGGGGAGGGGAGGGAGGGATGGAGGAAGAAGGAAGGAAGGAAGGAGGGAGGGAGAGAAAGAAAAAGAAAGAAAGGCAAGAAAGAAAAAGGAAGAAAGGAGGGGAGAGAGGCTTGGTGGGTGTGGCAGGAGAAGGATATTGCAAAATCTCCATTCCCACCCCACTCTGCGGCCAGCCAGAGGTGGTATTTGCCGGTTCTCCGAACTGCTCAAAATTTTCACTACCGTTTCTCCAGAATCTGTCAGAACCTGCTGGATTTCACCCCTGATTTAAAGTCACAATAAAGTTATTCTATTCCATTCTATTCTATTCTATTCTATTCTATTCTATTCTATTCTATTCTATTCTATTCTATTCTATTCTATTCTATTCTATTCTATTCTATTCTATTCTATTCCATTCCATTCCATTCCATTCCATTCCATTCTATTCTATTCTATTCTATTCCATTCCATTCCATTTTATTCCATGTTCCATGTTCCATGTTCTATTCTCTTCTCTTCTCTTCTCTTCTCTTCTCTTCTCTTCTCTTCTCTTCTCTTCTCTTCTCTTCTCTTCTCTTCTCTTCTCTTCTCTTCTATTCCATTCCATTCCATTCCATTCCATTCCATTCCATTCCATTCCATTCTATCACATTCTCATTCCTGAGGACACGAGGAAACGAGATTTGTCCCTGAGTCTATATTGGTGGATGGAGTTTTTGATTACACAATTTTTTTATTTTTAGGCGATGATTGAAACCTCCCCACCCCACCAACCCTCCAGCAGAAATCCAGGGAAGGCAAATGCTGAATGCAAAAAAAAAAAAAAAAGACGACCCATAAATTTTGTCTTTCTCTTGTCTTGTAACTTGCTTGCATTCCGTGTAGCCGAGTGTATTGCATGGCAACTGCATTCACACTTCTCTATAATAAAAGACTGCAGCAGATGGACCCACTATTAAAGTCTATCCCCATATTTGCATAATTATTATTCCTGCCAAGATGGAGCAGGGCTGATGTAAACTCAACAGGATTGAGTTTTAAGGATAGGCGGAGGGAGGAGGGAGGGAGGAGATGGTGGGGGGAGGTTTAGTCAGCTTCTAGAATTCCCAAATTCTCAAGCTAGGAACTGACAATGTGCCCCAGAGATCTCTCTCTTTACCTACTCCACCCATTCTACCCACCCACCCCCAACAGCTTCACGGCCCCAACGGAGTTTCTTTAATTTCTTTTAAAGAAGATTTTAATTAAAGAACACAATGTGCCCAGCGTTTCTCTTCTCCAAAGCAAAACATCAACTCTGCGCGTCATCAGAGTTTCCGCAAAGAGCCCAAGGCCACCTCTAGGCCCCAGCGGGCCCTTGTTAAAATGAAAATTATGGAGGGGTTGCAAGCCACAGCTTTGTTTGAAAAGGGTCCCCATCTGTAGGAGGAGAGCAAGTTCAGCTGGAAGGCGGAGTTAAATGTGTCATTAGTTTGGAATCGTTATGTTGGCACGAGCAAGCTGAGCTGAATTCCATTGATCCTTATCTGGTAACAGTTTAGCTCTGATGGCTCATTGGGTACAGGTAGTCCTTGACTACGACCATAATGGCATGTATGTTGTTAAGTGAGAAATTTGTCAAGTGAGTTTTGCCCCATTTTACAACCGTTCTTGCCACTGTTGTTAAGTGAATCACTGTGACTTTTTAGTTAGTTAACACGCTTGTGAATTGAATCCGGCTTCCCCATTAGCTTTGTTCATCAGAAGGTCGCAAAAAAGGATTACATGAATCCAGGACACTGTCAATGTCTCCATCTTGAAAGCCAGCTGATAACTTTGATCATCATTCATATAAGCCAAAAGAGAGCCAGGATTGTTCTCCTTCAGATGTGTGGGCCTCGTGGAGCCCTACGGACCCAGGAAAAAAGGAGAAGAAGGACACTTCCAATGAGGGTGGGGGACCTGCAACATCCAACTGAAAGGAGCAAATCAAAACAATATCACAGAGAATGTTTATGGAGTTCATCAAGCATCCTTGGAAAGGAGAAGAGAACATTGGTGAGATCTGGGTGAGTGGGAGTGAAGTCCTTGGATTTGATCATAAGTTCTTGGGCTTCTTGTGGTTGGTACATCATAGGGTTCTTGAGCTTCTTGATGTTCCTGGGGTTGGTTTTTCTACTTGTCCTTGAGGTTCTTGAGGTTGATTCTTCTTAAGGTTGTTGGGGTTGGAGTTCTTGAGCTTCTTGAGGGTCTTTGGCTGGTTCTTCTAATTCTCCTTGAGGTTCTTGAGATTGGATCTTCTTGAGGTTGTTGGAGTTGGTTCCTGGAGTTCTTGAGTTCTTCGGGTTGGTTCCTCTGGTGGTTCTTGAGTTTGGATCTTCTTAAGGTTGTTGGGGTTGGAGTTCTTGAGATTCTTGAGGATCTTTGGGTTGGTTCTTCTAGTTGTTCTTGAGGTTGGTTCTTCTTGAGGTTGGTTCTTGAGGTTCTTAGGGCTGATTGAGCTTTGTGTTCTTGTGCTTCCTGGGATTGGCAGTGGGTTGTTTTGAAGTTGGTTGGGGAAAACAACACATGGCTTATTTCCCTACAGATGTTTCATTATCAGGCTAGGCAACATCATCAGCGTTCCCTGGGTGTTCATATAGGATCGTCCTTTTCTACTGTAGATCAGTTCCTCCAATTCATTTTGGAACATTCATACGGCACGAATGGGATCCCTAAATCAAACTGTTGGTCAAATCTGTTTCTAATCCATCCGGAGGGTGCTTCCCCATTACCCCGAGATGTCCCAGAAGAATTTGATCTCGTGACTCAGTTGGACTTGACGGAGAATCGAACCGTCGAAATGCTTTCCCGTTCCAATCTGAAAATCCAACACGACCCCCACCAGTTGCCACCTTCTTCTTTCTCAGTCTCTAAATCTGCCTTTCTCCGAAGGCTTGCGAGGACGGCGGCCTTCTCCCCCCACGCCACTCTGGAGGCTTTTCTTCGCTTTTGCGCAAGAGGAAGAAATAACTGTTTGAATTAACACGTTTATGGCTGCCGGAATTAAGCGAAGGCAATGTCGAGGAAAGATCTCGTAAAAGTCTCCATTTCTTTTGATGGAGGCAGAAAGAGTTCGCTGGCAGAGGCGGCCTGGAGATTGAAAATGAATTGAGGGCATTTCTATGTAATTTGCACATTCTTGGGCCATCCACTCAGCGCTTTTCTATTACGCTAGTTTTGACTTGCCATTAAATCTACTTTTTTCTCTCTCTCTCTCTGATATAGCCGTGACATCCCTTCCTTTCTGACAGCGAACGCTATCGTCTCTTTAACCAGTTAGGGAAGGAAGGAAAAACTCTTGGGGGGTGGGGGACGGGATTATTGCTTTGCAAAGTACAAAGTAGAAAAATGCAGGATGTTTTTTTGAGTCCTGTTTCTTCTGATTGGATTTGATTGGGGGGGGGGAAATAAATAAACCAAGAAGGAAAGAAAGAGGGAGGGAGGGAGGAAGGAAAGGAAAGAAGAAAAAAGAAAGAAAGAGACAGAGAGAAAGAGACAGAGAGAGAGAGAAAGAGACAGAGGAAAGAAAGGAAGGAAAGAAGAAAAGAAAGAGAGACAGAGAGAAAGAAAGAAGAAAGGAGGGAGGAAAGGAAGGAAGGAAGAAAAAAGAAAAGAAAGAGAGGGACAGACAGACAGACAGAAAGAAAGAAAGAAAGAAAGAAAGAAAGAAAGAAAGAAAGAAAGAAAGAAAGAAAGAAAGAAAGAAAGAAAGAAAGTAAGTTTATGACTTCATCTGCAGAGGGCAAGAAAATCTCAGGGAAGCTACAGTATTAAGATTTTCACGCTTATTATGGTTGTTAGGTTCGGATCTTACAAATGATGTCTAAATCATTTCTTTATTAAATGACATTTAAATCATATCTTTATTAAATGGCATTTAAATCATTTCTTAGCCAAAGGGTTGGCTAAGAAGATATTTATCGAGACAGTATCCTAGTTAAGGCACCAGATTAGAAAGCAGGAGATGGTGAGTTCTAGTCCCACCTTAAGCATGAAAGCCAGCTGGGTGACTTTTGGCTAATCACCAGGTGACCATGAGTTCTAGTCCCACCTTAGGCAAGAAAGTCATCTGGGCCTTCCCCAGACTCCAGGACTGGCCCATGTTCCTCCCCAGCCTCCTCACTGTCCGACTCCACTTTTAGCTCAGCAGGCTGTTTATTTATTTATTTATTTATTAAATTTATATACCGCCCTTCTCCTAGTGGACTCAGGGCGGTATACAGCCAAGAATAAAAGCACTCCAATACAAAATTTAAAATATTAGTAAAAGAATGAAATAATTTTGGCCCAATAAATTTAAAAAACCAATAGACAATTAAAATTTCAAAACCCATAAAAACTTTAAACTTAAAAAGGGGGGGGGGGTTTACGCCAGTTGTGAACCACAATCCCAAGTCACCTTTTTACAACTTTGAATAAGTCACTAAATGCACTGTCGTAAGTGAAGGAATATTTCTATTGACCATTTGCTGTTCAGCTGCTGCACCCTCAGTTGCTCCTTATAGCAAACGCCAGGAAATTTTTTAGGAGTATATTTCTTTTAAAAGAGCTGAATGGGTGGGGAGGGAGGGAGGGGGGCGAATGTCTGAAAAGGGCCACGGCTTGCTGGGAAATTGCTAAACAACAAAAGGCCTTCCTTACATGATCGGATTGAAAACTGGTCCTAATCATTGCTTGGTAAAGGTTACTACTTAAGGAAAACGGTCTGACTTTTCGGTTTAATTCAACCTCCTGGCTGCGACAGAGCCCAGATTAATTCCAGGGGAAAAGTTGAAGAATGGCTTCGCCGGTTTCATATACAGGTGGTCCTTGAGTTACGATTACAATTTATTTGACGACTCTTTCTGGCCCCGGTTGTTCGGGGAAGCCCTGCAGGGGTTAAGTGAGTCACTTAAGTGAGTTAAGCAAATTTGGCTTGCTTCCCCGTTGACTTGGGCATCTGAATTTTTTTGATCACTTGACTATGGGGATGCTGGAATGGCCAACAAGGGTGAAAAAGTGACTTTTCCCAGTGCCGTTGTCTCGTCGAATGGTCACTAAACGAACCGTCGTAAATGGAGGACTTGCCGTAATGTGGACGCTTCACTTCAGCGATGGGCAGACGATGCTGTGAGGACACCCCCAGTCAGTTGGGGGAAAGGGGGTTTATGACTTCCTCGGATTTGAAGGCTGCTTTATCTTCCAGAATCGTCTGCTTTGGGTTGCGGTGAATCCTTCCACCCGCTGATCCCGTCCTTCTCTTCCAGAGCCAAGTGTGAACTGGAGCTGCGTTCGAGGCCAGCCCCCTCCCTTCCCATATGTTCAGATGCAGTTCTTGGCTTCCAAAGGGGAGGAAAAGGGTCGGGGTACGTTTTAAAATGCTTATTTTGAGAGGAAAACACGTGCCAAAAACGGCAATCTGTATTTTGATCAAAAAAGACATGCTGATTTGAAAAAAAAAACATTTTTTTTTTGTGCACTGAATATGGAGTAGAAGAAGATCAAAGGGATAGAAGGAAGGAAGGATGTGGGAGAAGGAAGGAAGGAAGGATATGGGAGAAGGAAGGTTGGATATGGGAGAAGGAGGGAAGGAAGGAAGGAAGGGGAAGGGGAAGACGAGGAGGAGGAGGAGGAAGAGAAGGTGGAGGACTGTGTGGTCTAAGCATGATGGGGTTTTTTGAAGACATTTCATGACCCAATTAGGGAACATTATCAGTGTCTAGAAGGGAGTTGGGTTTATGGAGAGGAGAAGGAGAAGGAGGAGGAGGAGGTTTCATTGCCAGCACTGATGATATTACCTAGATGGGTAATAAAACATCTGCAAGAAAACCACCAAGCTCAGAGAGCACCAAGGACCCCTTATCTATTTTCCTCCCCCTCCTCCTCCCTCTCTTCTTCCTCCTCCCTCTTCTTCCTCCTCCTCCTTCTCTTCCTCCTCCTGCTCCTCCTCTCTCTCTGCCTCCTCCTCCTCTTCTTCCTCCTCCTCCTTCTCTTCCTCCTCCTCCTCCTCCTCCTCCTCTTCCCTCTTCTTCCTCCTCCTCCTCCTTCTCTTCCTTCTCCTCCCTCTTCTTCCTCCTCCTCCTCTTCCTCCTCCTCCTCCTCTTCCCTCTTCTTCCTCCTCCTCCTCCTTCTCTTCCTTCTCCTCCCTCTTCTTCCTCCTCTTCCTCTTCCTCCTCCTCCTTCTCTTCCTCCTCGTCCCTCTCTTCCTTCTCCTCCTCCTCTTCCCTCTCTTCTTCTTCCTCCTCCTCCTCCTTCTCTTCCTCCTCCTCTTCCTCCTCCTCCTTCTCTTCCTCCTCCTCCTCCTCCTCTTCCCTCTTCTTCTTCCTCCTCCTCCTTCTCTTCCTTCTCCTCCCTGTTCTTCTTCCTCCTCCTCCTCCTCCTCTTCCCTCTTCTTCTTCCTCCTCCTCCTTCTCTTTCTTCTCCTCCCTGTTCTTCTTCCTCCTCCTCCTCCTCCTCCTCCTCCTCGGCTGTCATGTCTAGTCTTTCTCTCTGTGAGACTAGACATACCTAGTTTCCTCAACCATTCATCGTACAATTTAACCTCCAGATTCTTTCTCGTCTTTGTTGGGGAGGTCATAAAAGCCACGTGCATTGAGAAGAACCCGGCTAACTCACGTTTCGCTTTGTTGTTCAGCAGCTCTGCTGAAAACAGAACCAAACCAAAACAATTTCCTGCCTTATTTTCTTCCTGGCGTCCCGACATTACGCCAGAGCCCCGGAATTGGATTAATGCAGCAATATTTGTTGTGAATCAAGAGCGAAGGACACAAGGTCATCCTTTATAGCTAGTTTATTCCCAGCCCTGTGTCAAAGAAGGGGAGATACAAAAGGAAATGTTTTTTAAAAAGATTTTTTTTCTTATTATGTTTTTTTTTAACACTAGGGAGTTCTGCCTGTTGGAGTGGTGCACGTTTTTTCTTCCTCTTCCATCAAAACAGGGAGAGAGAAAACATTTCAGCGGCTTGTGATCAAATTAGGAGAAGATTTAAGTCAAGGCTTTGTAGCTCGTGGCCCAGATGTTGTTGTTGTTATTTAGTTATTTAGTTATTTAGGTATTTAGGTATTTAGGTATTTAGGTATTTAGGTATTTAGGTATTTAGTTATTCATTCATTCATTCATTCATTCATTCATTCATTCATTCATTCATTCATTCATACAGTGTATATAAATAATGGCGGATATATTTAATCCTCCTTCCTCCTATTTTTCTTCCAAAAACAACCCTGTGAGGTGGGTTGAGCTGCGAGAGACTCACCATCTCCTGGTGATTGGCCCAAAGTCACCTAGTTGGCTTTCATGCCTAAGGTGGGACTAGAACTCACCGTCTCCTGGTGATTGGCCCAAAGTCACCCAGCTGGCTTTCATGCCTAAGGCGGGACTAGAACTCACCGTCTCCTGGTGATTGGCCTCAAGTCACCCAGCTGGCTTTCGTGCTTAAGGCGGGACTAGAACTCCCCAACTCCCACTTTCTAGTCTGGTTCTTTCACCACTAGATTAAACAAAACTACAATTCCCATCAATACTTTTGGGGGGGAGGGAATGAATAGATGCTGTAGTCCATCTCCAGGGCCAGGCTGGAAAAGGCTGATTGACTAAATAACCCTTAAACCTGAGCAACAGCTGGATTGTTAAAGGCAGAACTGGGTCCCCACCAGTGGTCCTACCCCCCCTCCCAAAAGAGAGTCTGGGGTCATGCCCACTTCTACAAGAAATCATGCTGTAGCAAACCAGTAGTATCCTTTGCAGCAAATGACGGACCCTGGGACCCCCCCCCCCCCCCCGTGCTTCACCAAAGGTGCTTTTTTCAAGGGCCAACTGGAGTTTCCAAGTTTTTCTTTGAAAGAAGAGGAAAAACCAGAAAGTCCGGTCTTGAAAAAAGCACCTTGACCTGATGGATGACCTGAGAATCTCCATTGTCAGATTTATGGCTGCGAAGAAAACCACCTACTCCCGGATGGTCCAACAAACCAGGATTAAGCAAACATGGCTAGAGGCGATCTTCCCTACTGTGGGCCGTCTGGCTGCTGCTTTTCCCCCTTCCTCTTCCCTGAAGTTCTCCGCCCTTCGCCCAATTCCCTGACTCATTTCTCCTCTCCTGCAGCTCCAAACGGCCAGAAATTAGGACCGAGAAAAGATGGTTTAAAAAAACACCGCAAGAAACCGAGCGATGGGAGGCCACTCCAGGCTCTCCCCCCACCCCCCTTTTTTTCTCCTGCCAGCAATAGCTCTGGGATCTTTTGCAGTCTTGTTAATATTCAGCAGACATTTCACCGAAACGTCAAGAGTTTAAAATATAGCACTGCAAAACGGGCAAATTCTGGAAATTCGGCCTCTTAATTGTGGGGAGGGAAGATGGCTACACCCCACGCACACCCCTCCTCCCCCCCACAGCCCCACACGTGCCTTCCTTCCGCCATCCGAAATGGCAAAGGGGAATCTGGGCTCTGGGGTTTTTAAAAAAAAAGAGAGAGAGGAGATTTTTGGGGCGGTTTTGGCCCAAGAGGTGGAGGTCACCGCCCCGCCGGGCTCAGGGGTTTGCAAGAACCCCAAAAAAGGGAGAAACTTCTGTAAATAATCACTTTCTCGCCTCCGTTGCCCTTGAGAATACTCACAAGCTTGGTGCCAGCGTTCAAGCATTTGTGGAGGGTTGCCAGGATCTTCCCGGGCCCTTCCCCCTTCCCCCTCCTGCATTTTTATTTTCCTGGCAGAGTTGGGACCAAATTCCATTTTAATGTCCCCCCCGGGGTCTGCAAATGTGACATTACAGAACATTTAAATTCTAGGAAAGTGCACAGGCCGGCTTATACATCAATAAACGGTACTTCCCAGAATCAGATTCAAAGACTTGGGGATGAAGGAATGTTGAGGGTTGGAAGAGCAACACACACGTAAATTGGGTGGTGTTGCTGGATCCTGGCTGGATCCATTTTTTAATTTTATTTTTTTTGCAAATTGCAGCTCCCAGGAAAGAAAGAAAAGCCCCACCTTAAAATCCATCAAAATGCACATTAAAATTAATCCTTGACTTACGGAGCCCAAAATTTCTGTTGCTAAGCGGGTTTTGCCGTATTTTATCACCTTTCTTGCACACGGCTGCAGTTTGTTAAATTGGTCACACAGTCGTTGTGCGAATCTGGGTTTCCCCCATTGACTTGGCTTGTCTGAAGGTTGCAAAAGGGGGAAATCGCGTGTCCCTGGGATGCCGCCACCATCATAAGGTTAACCTAGTTAACTGGATCACCCACCGCATTGAATCATCAGGCAAAAAATCTGCTGGTTATAGCTGGTTACCAAAATTGGACTAGATGTTCTTCATCCCAGTAGCAGAGGTGGGTTTCAGCAGGTTCTGACCAGTTCTGGAGAACCGGTAGTGGAAATTTTGAGTAGTTCGGAGAACCAGTAAATACCACCTCTGACTGGCCCTGCCCCCATCTATTCTCTGCCTCCCAAGTCCCGGCTGATCGGGAGGAAATGGGGATTTTTCAGTAACCTTACCCTGGAGTAGGGTGGGAATCAGTGGTGAAATTCAATTTTTTTTACTACCAGGCGTGGCTTGATGGGCGTGGCAGGGGAAGGACACTGCAAAATCACCATTCCCACCCCATTCTGGGACCAGTCAGAGGTGGTATTTGCCGGTTCTCTGAACTACTCAAAATTTTCACTACCGGTTCTCCAAATTACTCAAAATTTCCGCTACCGGTTCTCCAGAACTTGTCAGAACCTGCTGGATTTCGCCCCTGGTGGGAATGGTGATTTTACAGTATCCTTCCCTTGCCACGCCCACCAAGCCACGCCCACAGAACCGGTAGTAAAAAAATTTGAATCCCACCACTGCCCAAAAGGGATGAGTGAAACCACTATGACTGTGCATGGCGTTTTCTTCTACCCGTTCCATTATTATTATTATTATTATTATTATTATTATTATTATTATTATTATTATTATTATTATTATTATTATTATTCCTTTTATGCTGTGCACTTTTTTGGGTTGTAAGCTGCACGGACATTTCCTGGTTCGTTTCCAAGACTCTTTCTCTGCTCAGAGTGGAATAAAAGAGGTTTTTTTTAACAGGAAAATAACTCAACCTGATCTGGATTTAGTCTACCGGATTTCTTAAATCGCCCCCTCCCCACGTTTCTGCTTTCTTCCAGTTCAAATATTTGTGCTGGCATTTGGGTGCTCTATGAATTTAAAGGATAGAAAGGTAGGAAGAAGTATGAGGGACATAAAGTAATTTTAGCGCTTTCTGTCTCGTGCCTTTGTTTTTATTAGCTTATTATTTTGAAGTGCAAGGGCTTGTGGGGTGCTGGGTTTGTTCTGCTTCTCTGAGAAAGGAACACTGTAATGGTCTCAGCATCACCAAATAGACCAGACCAAATAAATCAACTCCACAGGAACTCTAATACTCATTTTATTGAAATTGGCTATAAGAATTATTGTTGTTGTTAGTTGCGAAGTCCTGTCCGACCCATCGCGACCCCATGGATAACGTTCCTCCAGGTCTTCCTGCCCTCTACCATCCCCCAAGTCCATTTAAGCTCATGCCGACTGCTTCAGTGACTCCATCCAGCCACCTCGTTCTCTGCCGTCCCCTTCTTCTTTTGCCCTCCATCGTTCCCAACATTAGGCTCTTCTCCAGTGAGTCCCTCCTTCTCATTAGGTGGCCAAAGGATTTGAGTTTCCTCTTCAGGATCTGGCCTTCTAAATGGCAGTCAGGGTTGATCTCCTCTAGGACTGGCCGGTTGGATGGCCTTGCAGTCCAAGGGACTCGCAGGAGTCTTCTCCAGCACCAGAGTTCAAAGGCCTCCATTCTTTGGCGCTCAGCCTTCCTTATGGTCCAACTTTCCCAGCCATCCATTGCAACTGGGAGAACCATCGCCTTGACTATACGCACTTCTGTTGGCAAGGCGATGTCTCTGCTTCTTAGTAGGCTGTCTAGGAGGCAGAGAATAGATGGAGGCAGGGCCAGTCAGAGGTGGTACTTACCAGTTCTCCGAACTATTCAAAATTTCTGCTAACTGGTTCTCCAGAACTGGTCAGAACCTGCTAAAACCCACCTCTGTCTTGGACCCAGCATCTTGGAATGAGTTCACATTCGGAGCCCTGTAATTCAGGAAAGGGATGCATTTTCATCCTTATAACAGCGACACTTTTCTAAAGACAAAAATACATCAAGGGAAGTTGGAGGTGCTGTATGAAGTCATCTTCTCTCCAAAACCCCGTCCAAAATTCTGAAGAACTGGGAAGGGAAGAGCTGACTTTGGTGTTGTCACATCTTGGTTAAGAGCTGCCAACTCCTTCTCTTACCTAACTGGTTGTTTACCACAGAAACTAGGATGAGTTGTCTCATATTTTCGTTTCAATCCTAGCAACTGTATCTAAGTTTAACCCAATGCATATGGATTAGTCAAAAAGCAAATTGCTAATTTTTTTTTAAAAAAAATATTTTTTTTGTGCGTGCCAAATGTGGGTTGATACCCAAGAGAAGCAAAGATCTGAAAGTTAGCTTTGGTTTACAATCTCCTTGTAAAAGTTGGAGGTCTAACCAAGTAGAAACTCAACGAATTGTTGCAAAAGAATGGGTCCACTTTTGTGAAAAATGGGCCCGTTTTTGGCCCCCCAAGCCCCCCCACGCATCCTGTTTCTGCCCTCCCCGGCCCCCAGGAGCACTCTGCAGGCCTCCCAAAACCTCTGTGCGTCCCATTTTTGACAAAAACAGGACATACAGAGGGTTTGGGAGGCCCTTAGAGTGCTCCTGGGGGCTGGGGAGGACAGAAACCGGATGCGCGGAGGCCAATAACTAATTTTTTTTTTCATGTTTTCATCTTCGAAATCTTGGTGCGTCTTATCGTCTGAAAAATACGGTATTTATGCATGGAAATTGGGGTAGACTTTTTTTTTTTAATGGAGAGCTCTCTTGATAGGAGAAGAATGCTTTTAAAAATAGCTTTAAATACCAATCTTTGAAGGACACTAGTCCTCATTTCACGTTTCTTTCCTGTCGGAAAACTACCCTAGCATTAGTTCTGAAAATGTGAAGGCTCAAAGACAATGATCTTAAAGAACGGCCTGTTTTTAATTGGGGGAAAAATATGTCTTTCCTGTGACTTGAGCATAGCACTTCTCTCTCTTACCCCGATCCCAAGAGGAAAGGAACTCATAGTTCAATGTAAAGCCGACTTTGTTGTTTTGCAGTAAATAATGGATTACTAATGGTTTTAGAAGTGTTTGTTCCCACTCTAAAAGAGTGATGGAAACCTGAGGCTAAGTTAGTCTGAAAACACTTTGTGTAACATGGATTTCTTCTTTTTTTTTCTTTCTTCTGTCTTTCTTTTAAAAGGTAGTTACAAAGTTTGCCTTGAGTCAAAACTGAACTCCTGGTGCCCAGAGGGCCCTAAATATGTACTTTTTTGTGTGTGGCACAATTATACAACGGTTTTGTCCTTTTTGTTTCTACCAAAGTCTTAAGTCTTCCAAGTTTGGTCTACAACTCTGAGATGATTTCATCCATCGATTTGGCTGGTTTTCCTTTCGGGAACTAAGTTAGGTCTGGATCCTGCTAATCTACTGAGCAAATGAGATGGACCAAGTACAGGGCGTCCTCAAGTTATGACAGTCTGTTTAGTGACCGAAGTCACATTGCCACTGAAAAGAGGGTCTCTATTGTGGCCCTCCGGCAGCCAGAGGAGCTGGCAGCAGAGTTGGACAGCGAGGAAGTTGGGGAGGAACTTGGGGCAGTCCTGGGAACTGGGGAAAGCTCGGATGAGGGCTCTGCGTCGGAGGCAGAGAGGGAGCAGCGAGGCAGAGGAACAGCAGGAGCCCGTTCCCAGTGTGCGCATGTGCAGAGCTGCCAGAAGACAAGAACAATTAAGAAAGCAGGGTCAACTCAGGAGTAAGGCCACACACCTTGGAGATGACTGGCTCTTCCCATGGGACATAAAAGAGGAGCGAACGGGATGTGGGCTTTTGCAGGAAGGAATTAGTTCATCTCGTTTTAAGATTGGAAAGTTCTGTTAGTTTGGCCTCGCTCTGCATTGGGAAATTGGTGCTCTGGCAGCGTTCCAAGTGAGATAAGGTTGGTGTCGATAAACACTCCTCTGAAAGACTGTTTGCCAAAGCCTTGTTGACCATGAATGAATGGAATTAACAGTTGTGTTAATAAAAGAGGTTTTACCGGGATTAAGACTTTTTCTCATGCTTTCTAAGGTCAGTACAGTCTCTTAGGACCGTATTTCACCGTTACGACGGTTGGGCATCCCCATGATCCAAAATCCAGACGCTTGGAAACTGATTCATGTTTATGACAGTGGCAGTGTCCCCGGGTGTGTGTGGGTCATGTGACCCCTCATTTTGAGACCTTCTGACCAGCAAACTCCACAGAGAAAAGTAGATTCATGGAAGATCCATGCTGCTAACATAACAACTGCAGTGCTTCCCTTAACAACAGTGGCAACCAAGGCGGGGCAAAAACTCGCTTCTCGCTCAGTAATGGAAAGGTGGGCTCGACTGCGGTTGTAAGTCGAGGACTGCTGCGGCTTCCCGGTTGAAAGGCGATCGATAAAACGAGGTGTAGCTCTTTCGCATTCCCTCGCACACAGAGATGTTAACGGATGGAGTTTTGGTTTGCTGGCTGTTGCCCACGATCCGTTTATTCTTTTAAATTGACAGCAGTAGGGGAGCTGTAAAACTGAACTTCCCCAGGGAGGCAAAGTTTGGCTTTTAAACTGGATCTTAGCCTTTTGCACTGCGGAAAAGGAGAGATTGCTTCCATCTTAATCCCTGGAGGATGTTTGGTGCTGTTGTGATATTCTGGCTTGTTCTTATTCCTTTTTAGCTTTCTGTTTAGATTACGTGCTGCTCAGAGTCAGCTGGAATTGGAACTGCAGTACTGGGAATGCAAGGAAGCATGCAATTCTGTAGCCAGCAAATGAATCTGGCTGCGATAGATAGATAGATAGATAGATAGATAGATAGATAGATAGATGATAGATAGATAGATAGATAGATAGATAGATAGATAGATAGATAGATAGATATAGATATATGCAAGTTTTGTGTATTCGGGTCTTTTCCCGTGTAAGATTGAGAGTATCTTGGTGACGTTTTGACGAGGTCTCACTCGTCATCTTCAGGCTGGTGTCTTCGGCTTCGTGCTTGTGCTTTCCTCACACAAGCTGGCTTTCATGTCTAAGGCGGGACTAGAACTCACTGTCTCCTGGAGTTTGGCCCAAGGTCACCCTGTTGACTTTCATGGTTAAGGTGGAAGTAGAACTCGCGGTCTCCTGGAATTTATCCCATTTAGTCAGCAAGCTGGCTTTCATGCCTAAACCAGAACTAGAATTCCCAATCTCCTGGTGATTGGCCAAAGGTGACCCAGCTGGGTTTCATGCTTAAGGTGGGACTAGAACTCACAATCTCCTGATGACTGATCCAAAGTGATCCAGCTGGCTTTCATGCCTAAGGCGGGACTAGAATTCATATTCTGTGATTGGCCCAAAATCAAACTCCCCATTTTCTAGCCTGCTGCCTTAACCACTGTACCAACCCTAACTTGCCATGCCATGCAATTACTCTCAATTTTATGTCTTTCTAATCTGTTTGGGGGGGGGGAGGAGAATAGCTCCTATAATTCCCAAGCAGAGAGGGCCACTTCTTGTCCCATTCTCTTCTGCTAGGTTGGAGAGAAATTCTGGTTTTGGGTTTTTTTTTTTTTTTTAAGTGAACAATATTGTGAGTTTTCTTTGTGCCGGATAAAATCAAGACTTGGCAATATCTAATGAACAAAGTGCACTTTGTAATCTGTATTATGGGGTGTCTCGTTGTTGATGTTGTTGTTGTTTTAATCCATTGTCGTTTCCAGCCAGCAACAATTTTTTCTCTGGTTGCTGACCTTTTCTCCATCTTGTTGCGGAATAACTATAATTATATATGAGGAAAATTGTGGGTTCAAATCCCAAGTCAAGCTGACTTCAGGACCCTGGAGAGCAGCTTTCCCTTGTGCTCTATTGGAACAGCTGACTTCAGGACCCTGGAGAGCAGCTTTCCCTTGTGCTCTATTGGAACAGCAATCCAATATATTAATAAAAACTATCCTTAACTTTATTGTCAGACCCGAATACTTAGAACCCTGAAAATTATAACGTTTTATATGTTTTGGCTTTTAAAATCGTTTGCATTGCACTCTTTTGTTGGTCTCTGAATGTCATGAAGATTTGATTGATTGATTGATTCATGATAGCTTCTTAGCATAAATTATAATATAATCTCTATAGAGATGATGACACTTTTCTTGTTAGGGGCCCATTCATAATTGGGTTCTGTTTCTCGGTGACCTTCAACCAGTTTCGTTTCTTGAAATGATACAACCCATTTTTCAAGCATGCAAAATTTATCATTGGATAGCAAAGCTGTGAGGTTAGAAATGATGATTTTTGCAGCTGAACTGTATCCTGCAACATCTCTTTGGTTTGTATACTGTAACCTTCTGTTTTCTCTGAGAAAGATAATCCTGGTTTTTTTTTTTTTTTTGTGGGTTTTTTTCACAAAAAAACCTATTAAACAGTACATGTTAGTTTTCTGAACTCTAAATGTAGAATATGTTGTATCATGTCTTTTTTTATAGCAAGCATCAATTGAGGGCCAGGCCACCAGTCTCAGTTTCTCCGTGTTACAATTATTCGGGCTTGTTTCTATATACTCACAGAAATGACCTTCTCCAAAAATAGCCTTTAATTTTTTAAGAGAAAGCGAATCCATGACCTGTATAAGGCAAACCCAGTTTAACATATCCACGTAATTTATCTCAGCCTGAGTTTAAACTGGATTTGAATTTGAAGTTTACAAGTCTGGGACCCAGATTTGAGATTACGGCCATAATTGAGCCCCAAATTACTGTTGCTAAGTGAGACAGATGTTAAGTGAGTTTTGCTTCCTTTCTAGCTGCAGTTGTCAAGCGAATCCTTGCCGGTGTTAGGTTAGTTACACAGTTGTTAAGAGAGTCTGGTTACTCCATGGATTTTGCTTGTCAGAAGGTCACAAAAAGGGGAATCACGTAAGCACGGGACATAGCAGCTATCATAAATAGGAATCAGTGAATTGCATCTGAATTCTGATCACATGACTGTGGGGATGCTGCAATGGTCATAAATACATCAATAAAGGAGAATCTTTGTAGCTCATGGTTGGAACGAGGGGTCCTTGGTGCTCTCTGAGCTGGCTTGTTTTCTTGCAGAAGTTTCCTGACCCAGCTAGGAAACCTCATCAGTGCTAGAAGGGAGTATGGTTTGTGGGAGGAGGAGGAGGAGGAGGAGAAAGAATCAGGGAGAAAGAGGGGGAGGAGGAGGTGGTGGTGGTGGAGGAGAAGGAGAAGGAGAAGGAGAAGGAGAAGGAAGGAAGGAAGGGAGATGGAATTGGGGAGAAAGAGGAGGAGGAGGAGGAGGAGAAGGAGAAGGAGAAGGAGAAGGAAAGAAGGGAGATGGAATCAGGGAGAAAGAGGAGGAGAAGGAGAAGGAAAAGGAAAAGGAAAAGGAAAGAAAGGAGATGGAATCGGGGAGAAAGAGGAGGAGGAGAAGGAGAAGGAGAAGGAGAAGTTTGTGGGGTCCTTGGTGATCTCTGATCTTACTTGTTTTCTTGCCGAAGTTTCATGACTCAAACTTGGGCTGGTTGATTGTCTCTTTTGCATAATCTGTAGATGTTGCTCATGTCTATGTGTCCGTTGATGGCTAATTTGCCAGAGTGCCAGGTTTCTAGAAATTCTGTGGCATTTTTGGGACTTGGCCTGATCTAGGATGGTCACATTTTCCCAATTGAAACTGTGGTTATGTATCTATGTATATATATATAGATTATATATTCTCTTTCCTTCCAGCCATCCGTAGAGCTCTTATGTACTTTTTCTCTTTTATGTTTTTCAACCATTTTTCCAGGTTCTTGTTCCATGCACGCATGCAGATACAGCATTCAGAGAGGAAAGGATTGTGATGGACTTATGACACGTCAGAGGTACCAAGAGTGCCAAGAAATACTTATGAGTTTTGATTTCCATGCAAATTCGTATACAGCTCCCTTTCCCACCCCAGCAGATAAAAATCTGAGCTCTTACAAAAGAAGTTGCTACGTTATTAAATTTGGAATTCATCATCATCTGATTAGGGCACCCTTTCAAGAGAGAAAAAAATATTTCTGATATTTTTTTTAAAAAAAATATTTTAGAAGAACCCTCTTTTTTTTTAGGGACACCAGTGGGAAACAGATGTTGAGGATGGCAGAGGGGGTGAAAATAATTTTTTCCAAACATTTGAGGGAGGCACATTTGAGGGACACACACATACAGAGAAATGCTGGTTGGAGGGGTAGGCAGGAAATGAAAAGAGGGAAGTGAAATGAAAGATAGGAAATGAAAAGGGATAGAAAGAAGAAAGAAGTGCCAACCGTAGGATAGGCACAGAGTTTTCAGCGATGTTTGCTTTAGGATGCTCTGAACATCACCAAAGTCCCACCTGCTTAAGAGTTTTGCAGAAAGAGAAAAGGTAAAGACAAATCAGCTAAAGCGTCCCTTTGCATTTCTCTCATTTTACCCCCACCCCAAAAATGAGGGTTGAGCAAAACTAGAAAATGCATGAACAAGGTAGGTAGCTAGCTAAATATTTATTTATTATTTATTTATTAATTAAATTTTTATACTGCCCTTCTCCCGAGGGACTCAGGGTGGTGTACAGCCACAATAAAACAACCTATATTACAAAATTTAAAACAATTTAAAAGCATATTAAATAATTTGGCCCCCAGATTAAAACTCAAGACTAAAACCCCATTCAAATTCATTTTTAGCTAGCCATTTTTTTAGAGAGAGAGAGAGAGAGAGAGAGAGAGAGAGAGAGAGAGAGAGAGAGAGAGATAATACGATTGATAGAGATAGATAGATAATAGGAGAGAGAGAGAGAGAGAGAGGGAGGGAGGGAGGGAGGGAGGGAAGGAGATAGATAGATAGATAGATAGATAGATAGATAGATAGATAGATAGATAGATAGATGATAGATAGATAGATAGATAGATAGATAGATAGATAGATAGATAATACGATTGATAGAGATAGATAGATAATAGGAGAGAGAGAAAGAGAGAGAGAGAGAGGGAGGGAGGGAGGGAGGGAAGGAGATAGATAGATAGATAGATAGATAGATAGATAGATAGATAGATAGATAGATAGATAGAAACAGACATAGCCAGCCAGATAGCAATAGCCCTTAGATTTATATATCACTTTACAGTGCTTTTACAGCCCTCTCTAAGCAGTTTACAGAGTCAGCCTGTTGCCCCCAACAATCTGGGTCCTCATTTGACCCACCTCGGAAGGATGGAAGGCTGAGTCAACCTTGAGCCTGGTGAGATTCGAACTGCCAAATTGCAGGCACTGCGCCATCGAGATAGATGAAGGAAGGAAATGTTTGAAAGGAAGCGATGAAGAAAGGAAAGCGAGAAAGAAGGAAGAAAAGAAAGAAGGGCAAGCAAGGGAAAGAAGGGGAGGGGAGGAAGGAAGGAAAGGGAAAGAAGGAAAGAAGAAAGTGGAGGGAGGTGAAAAAAGAAAGGAAGGAAGGGAAGGAGGAGAAGAAGGAACAATCATAGGGAGGAAATGTTGACTGTTCAGCTCAGAGACAACTATTATTATTACTATACTTTTACTGCTTGTTTTTCGAGTTTCTGGGCTACTTTGGAGGGAGAGCAATGCCTGAATAACTAGTCACTGTAATTTGAGAAAGCATGTTCCACTGGGAAGCTGAAGGAATGGGACAAATATTGATGTTGTGCAGGTAGTCCTCAACTTATAACCATTCATTTAGTGGCCCATTCAGAACTACGGTCTGGTGATGAAAATTCAACGGGCAACTGACTCATATTTATGACGGTCGCAGCATCCCAGGGTCACGGAATCCCCTTTTGTGACCAGCAAAGTCAATGTGGGGGGTGGGGAGAGGAAGCCAGATTCGCTTAGCAACGGACATTTGGTTGTACATCTAGCAGAATCTTGAATATTTTGGGGAATTTGGAAAATAATCAGTGCCAAAATGTCCTATCTCTGATGCTGCCTTTTTTTCCCCCCTTCCCTCTGCCTTTCTTCGCAAATACGTTGCTTTTTGGATTCGCGTCTGTTCTTGGCAGAGCTGCCTGTTTGCAATCAATAGAAAAGGGGAATAAATCTGGAGCGTCCGTCTGACGATCGCTATGGCTACAAAAGTAGCATGGAAAAATATTTTGCTCCTTGAATACCAATTGTAACCCTGAAACCTTTCAGCGGATGGAAATATGGGCACCGGCGCTAAATGATCGCCTGATTTTGGAGCTCGCCGCTTATTCAGGGCTAGTTGAGCTGGCTGAATAAATTTGTAAAAAAAAAAAAAAAATTGAAAAATGAATTGCATCTTTTATTTTATTTAATTTTTTTTCTTCTGAACAAAGTTTCATGAACCTGCACCCTTAAATTATTCTTGCAAGGGTTAGTTTTACGTGATTTATGGATATCCCGTCTTGATTGTTTTTTTTTTGCAAATAATTCAGGTCGGTGAATAGATGCAACTCATCTTCCCCTTCCTGTTTTTCCCACAATGACAACCCTGTGAGGTGGGTTGAGGAGAGAGCGAGGGAGGGAGGGAGGGAGGGAGAGAGAGAGAGAGAGAGAGAGAGAGAGAGAGAGACTGGCCCCACCCAGCTGGCTTTCATGGTTGAATTGGGACTAGAACTCCCATCTCCTGGTGATTGGTCCCAAGTCACCCAGATGGCCTTCATGGCTGAATTGGGACTAGAACTCCCATCTCCTGGTGATTGGCCCAAAGGCACCCAGCTGGCTTTCATGTCTAAGACTGGACTAGAACTCCCATCTCCTGGTGACTAGGTCAAAGTCACCCAGCTGGATTTCACGCCTGAAACCAAACCAAACTGGCAGGGCCGAGAAAGGTTACAGCCTGCCTTTTTTAAAATTGTTGTTGTTATTGTTGTTGCCACTCTTGCTCTTTTAAGGTAGACTGCCTTGGAATATGGCATCTTTCTTGTGCTGTGTGATAGCTGTTCACTGACCTGAGGTCAAACTTACTCCAGCCACTGCTCCCGAAAATGCTCCAAACCCTTTTCTGCCTCTCTGTCTTTTTGTCTTTTTTCAAAATGTAAACACATATTTGTGTGTGTGTGTGTGTGTTTTAAAAATAAAATCCACGGGTGCCGATGATTTAACAGGAGTGGTCTACAAACAGCAGAAGAGCAAAAGATGGAAACCAGAGTGCATATGCTTCAGAGTCTTTGGGCTGGGGGGAGAAAACAGAAAAATATTCCCCCCCCCCTCATTTGAGAGGGAGATAAGTAGATTGACTGCAGTTGGGATTTATATCATAACCATCTGTGAGTTCTCTTTGTGGTTGGTTTGGGTTTTGTTTTGTTTTTTTGCCTTCCCTCCTCCTCCTCCTTCAAATGTCTTCACAGCTCTATTTTCAAGCAATTATTCCGCCTGGATAATAATAAAATACGGTATATCACTCTTACGGCGGGCTAGATCCTCTCTCCTAAATTCCAGAATAATTTGCTTCTTCTTTGGCTTTTGGTGGTGGTCGTAAACGCAAGACTTACTTTTATAACGCACTGCGGTTTGACCGTACAGCCAATTATTGCTGCCGGTAAAAAACACACCAAGATTTTTTTTGGGGGGGGGGGGGACTTTTTCCTTGCAGAAATAGCACGGCAAATATTTCTTGGAAAGTTTATCTGTTTTTTTCATCCTTCCTGCGAAAGTGTTGTCTTGGAAGGATAAGGTGCTGTATTCTATTCCATTCCATTCCATTCCATATTTCTTTTCTGTTCTGTTCTTATTCTATTCTTCTGTGCTGTGCTGTGCTGTGCTGTGCTATTGTATTGTATTGTATTGTATTGTATTGTATTGTATTGTATTGTATTGTATTGTATTGTACTCTACTCTACTCTACTCTACTCTACTCTACTCTACTCTACTCTACTCTACTCTATTCTTATTCTATTCTTCTATTCTTATTCTATTCTTCTATGTTATGCTATGCTATACTATGCTATTCTATTCTACTCTACTCTACTCTACTCTACTCTACTCTACTCTACTCTATTCTTACTCTTCTCTTCTCTTCTCTTCTCTGCTCTTCTCTGCTCTGCTCTGCTATCTCTACTCTACTCTACTCTACTCTACTCTACTCTACTCTACTCTACTCTACTCTACTCTACTCTATTCTTTCATTCCACTTTCTATATTCTGTTCTGTTCTGTTCTGTTCTGTTCTGTTCTGTTCTGTTCTGTTCTAGCCCCTTGCATCGACCAGAGTTCTCACAGACGTGTCTGCTTTCAAATTGTTCGGTTTAGCATCAAAAGGCTGTGGGTTGCTGGGAAAGGGAACGGCGGAAAACAGAGGGCTAAGCCTGTTAAAGTCTTAAAACAGGGCTTTGCGTATAATCTACCCTTTTGGAAGCATAAACAGCCACAACCTTAGCTGACCTTGGAGGGGACATATGCAGACAGTCCTCGACTTACGACTGCAATGGAGCCCAACTTTTCTATGGTTAAGCGAGACATTTGTTAAGGGAGCTTTACCCCACTTTCTGACTCTTCTTCCCACTGCTGTTAAGTGCATCACTGCGGTGGTTACATTTAGTCAGCCAGTTGTGAAGCGAACCGGGCTTCCCTGCATGCAAGGGGGCATCACGTGATCCCCTCCAGGATTCCACCAGCATCCTAAGTATGAATCAGTTGCCAAGTGTCTCAAATTTGGATCACGTGACCACAGGGGACGCTGCAACGGTGGTAAGTGTGAAAAAAAAGTTCCTTAGTCCCATTTTTTTCAGTGCCATTGTAACTTTGAACAGACACCAAATGAAGAGCCTGAGTAGCGCAGGGGAGTAATGCCTCCTACAAAGGCAGCATTTAAGACCCAGCTGCTGCAATTACTTGCGAGTTCAATCCCAGCCAGGCTCAAGGTCGACTCAGCCTTCCATCCTTTATAAGGTGGGTAAATTGAGGACCCAGTTTGTTGGGGGCAATAAGCTGACTTTGTATATAAATATAAATATACAAAAGTATGAAGGCTATTGCTTAACGCACTGTAAGCCGCCCTGAGTCTCCGGAGAAGGGCGGCATATAAATCAAATTTTTTAAAAAACGTGTTGTAAGTCAAGGACTTCCACTTTGACCAGCACATATTCTTACCACCAGTTCAGCCTGCGTGCATGCACCCGACCTCAAAAACGTGGCTAAATAGAATGGCATTACGCTCACCCTCAGTCGCCGCTACCAATTCGCCCGAACCGGCTGAATGCCACTTTTGATTTTGACCCTTAATTTTATCTCTCAATATTGGCACACGTTCAGACCTTTTGTCCTGGAGAATCACTTATCTATACTCTCCTCTGTGGTCCTTGGCAACACAAACACAACACGCTGTGCAGGTATAACGCAACAAGTCTTCTCGTCTGCCCTACGTAATTTTCCTGGGAACCTTCGTTCCATCTGTTGCCATTCAACGCAAGGCTTCCAACGTTTTCAGGTCTGCTGCTGGGGTAGCTTTTTTAAGATACAGGAATCGCTTGGCATCCATTCCAGGTTTTTCTAGAGAACGTGAAAATGTGACATTTTCTTTGGGACGTCAGGCAGGATTTGGGACGTCATGGCAGGATTACTTCAGTGGAATGATTGATTTAGCAGCAGAATTATTAGCAGTACTCATCAAACGGTGAGTTCTAGTTTTGCCTCAGGCATGAAAGCCAGCTGGGTGACTTTGAGACAATCACCAGATCATTGTGAGTTCTAGTCCTGCCTTAGGTATGAAAGCCGGTTGGGTGTCCTTCGACCAATTACCAGGAGACAGTGAGTTCTAGCCCTGCCTTAGGCATGAAAGTGAGCTGGGTGACCATGGACCAATCACCAGGAGACAGTGAGTTCTAGTTCTGCCTCAGGCATGAAAGCCAGCTGGGTGACTTTGAACCAATCACCAGGTCACTGTGAGTTCTAGTCCTGGCTTAGGTATGAAAGCCAGTTGGATGTCCTTCGACCAATCACCAGGTCACTGTGAGTTCTAGTCCTGTCTTAGGCATGAAAGCCAGTTGGGTGGACTTGGACCAATTACACTCTCTCTCTCTCTCTCTCTCTCTCACCTCAGCCTACTTCACAGGATTGTTATTACGGGAAAAATAGGAGAAGGGAGGTATGCTGGATATGTTTATATGCTTGAATTAGGTTTAAAAAACAATAAACAGACGAAAACTTGGTCTGGCATACATGCTATAAAATAATACGCTGAGGTGCCCATGTATTTCTTACCCAAGTTTCAATTTGCAGCTATTAATCGTATTTGAAGTGTTCCTATAAAATGTATTCCACCACTTTTCAACTCCTGCGCCGAATGGTTGACAATCCAGAGGTCATAAATGTCTCCCAAATCAAAATATACTCATTCTCACACCAAGAATCGAAAAATGCTCGTAGGACCGAGGCGCCACAGCATTTGAAGGTTTATTTTTCTTTGTGTAGAATTCGCCATTGGAGCCAGTCACAAAAGAACCATTAGCCCGAAGGTAACCTTTGGAATTTCTTTCTACCTTTCAACCATTTCTCTTTCCATCCCACACTTCCTTTCATTGCAAATGCACTTCTTATCCGAATCTGTTGTTATGCCCAACAACTATTACTCATGAATTGCATTGCAAAAAAACAACAACAACAAAGCTGTGCAAATTCCAATTTAGTGTTTGGCTCCCTTGTGTGAAAGTAGTGGCATTCTCTTGTTCAGTTTTAAACCTCTACCACATAAAATGCACATGTTGTCCTCAACATATTTGTTTATTTATTGGTTCGATTTCTATGCCGCCCTTCTCCGGAGACTCAGGGCGGCTTACAGTGCGTTAAGCAATAGCCTTCATACTTTTGTATATACCTGCTTAGTAGGGCTTTCGGCCCCTCCTAAGCGGTGTTCTTTTTTATACAAGGTCAGCTTATTGCCCCCACAATCCGGGTCCTCATTTTACCTCCCTCAGAAGGATGGACGGCTGAGTCAACCTTGAGCCTGGTGAGATTCGAACTCGCAGTAATTGCAGGCAGCTGGCAGCTAAGTGCTATTTAACAGCGTTTTAGTCCGCTGCACCACCAAGGCTCTTGGTGCCTTGTTGCCAAGCCTCTAAATTTTGACCACGTGCCCATGGAGATGCTGCAACGGTCGTGTGGATCACAAGTCACCTTTTTTCAGTGCCGTCGTTAACTTTGAACTGTCACTAAACGAATGGTCGTTAAGTCGAGGATTACCTGTACCACAAATTGTGTAGTTCACTCCTTATTTTAGTTCGCTCCAAACCTTTAGTGCCCAAGAAATATATAATTTAACTCTGCTGCCCTTTCTTTTTTTTTAACGATGCTTCCCTCCTCTACTGTGGATTTTAAAAGCCGTTCTGGGACTTTTGAAAAATGAGCGTGATTAAGATGGTGTTATTTGTGCGCTTGCTGGAAGTCACTTGAATTTGTATGCATCTTCTTCTGGGAGCTGCCATAACCAAAAAAAAAAAAGGGTGTTGTCTAAATCACTAAAATGACAAGCAGAAACCCAGGCAGCAAAAGCAACTAAAGTTGCAAACGGCAAGAAATAAAAGGCCAAAATACAAATGTTACCAGTGAGACCAAAAACACGGATCAAGGAATAACTTTATTTGATCATAACCAAACAGAACAGACCAGAAGTAACATCATTACTGGAAGAAATAACTATAAAATGTAACGATCGATGCTAGGATAAGATAAAACAAAGGTCAAAGCAAAAAAGCAAAAGGGAGAAATGCAACTAAAGTGGCAAATTTCAGACAGAGCCAATAAAATGGGAAGTGCATTGAGATAGCATTGAGCCAAAACAAGAAGAATTAGAGGTAGGGAAGGAAGGAACGGAAAAAAGAAAGAAAGAAGGAAGGAAGGAAGGAAGAGAGAAAGAAAGAAGGAAAGAAAGAAAAAGGAAGAAAGACAGTAAGAAAGAAAAAGGAAGTAAAAGGAATAAGGAAAAAAGAAGGAAAGACAGAAAGAAAGAAGAAAGAAGGAAGAAGAAAGAAAGAATGAATGAAAGAAAGAAAAGAAAGAAGGAAGGAAGGAAAGAGGGAAAGAAGGAAAGAAAGAAAAAGGAACAAGGAAAAAAGGAAAGACAGAGAGAAAGAAAGAACAAGGAAAAAAGGAAAGAAGAAAGAATGAAAGAAAAAGGAAAGAAGAAAGAAAGAAGGAAAGAAAGAAGAGAAAGAAGGAAAAAGAAAAGAAGAGAAAGAAAGAAAGAAACAGGAAGAAGGAAAAAAGGAAAGAGGAAAGAAAAAGAAAGAAAAAGAAAGAAGGAAAAAAGAAAGAAGGAAAGACAGAAAAAAGAAAAAAAAGAAAAGAAAAAATTAAAAGTAGAATAATTAATGACATTGTTAATGCAGCTTTCTCAGAAGGAGCATTATTGTCTGCTTGTTAAGTATTTATTAAGAAGGAAGCAATAGTTAAAGCCACTTGAAGTCAGCCAAGCCAGTGATAAATCCCGCCATAAATCTAAATACATAAATAAATAAAAAATCAGCAAGAGAGTGAGCCAAAGGCGGAAGCGAGGAGCTGTCCCTTTCAGCACCTGAAACCCCCCGCATCGCACGTTTATTCTCCCCTCGGCGCACTACATTTCCCGGCAGGCCCCGCGGTGGGAGGGGGGAAAAGAGAGAGAGAGAGAGAGAGAGTGTCCTTCGTTTTGCTCCCAGGCTGCTTTGCGTCGGCCGCTTTCCTTGCAAGCGGGAGCTCGCGGCCCGCGCTTCCGCCGGACGGACTACACTTCCCGGCGCTCCCCGCGGCCTGAGGGGAAAGGAGGGAGCCTTTTTTTTTTATTATTATTTTGGCAAGATGGCGGACGGGGTGCTGAGCGCCGGCGTGAACCTGGAGGCCTTCGCGCAGGCCATAGCCGCCATCCAGGCGCTGCGCTCCAGCGTGACGCGGGTCTTCGACTGCCTCAAGGACGGCCGGCGGCACAAGGAGGCCGTGGAGGGCCGCGAGAAGGGCTTCCTCGCCAACTTCCAGGAGAGCCTCCATTCCGTCAGCCGGGACTTGGGGTGAGGGCGGGGCCGGGCCGGGCGGAGGCCACGCCCCTTCTTTTCCCCTCGCCGCTAGCTCGGCTGGAGGGGCGTGGCCACGTAGGATAATCAGGGTAGGGAGGGCGTGGCTTGGGCTGTCGTCGTTACTCGGGGAGGGATTGGGGACCACCTGGCCTAATCATCATCCCTCCCCATCCACTGGCAAGGCATGGGATAGAACTGGGACTTCCATGCTGCACTGCAGGGCAGGGCATGATGGTCCTCCTTTGGGGGTGGGAGGAGAGCAGGCTGGTCTGCCCTCGGTAGAGCCTCCCCATCCAGTCGCAACGCAGGTGTTCCACGACTTAAAACCTCAGCGGAACCCAGAATTTCCGTTCCCCCCAACAAGATGAGCTCTGGCCTCGCTTTACGGCCTTTCTCGCCCTTGTTAAGTGAATCAACGCGGATGGTTGAGCTAGCGACACAGTCGTTAAAGCGAATCTGGCTTCCCCATTGACTTTGCTTGTCAGAAGTTCGCAAAAAGGGGATCAGCTGACACCCACCCCCCGTCTCCCGCGGGACACTGCACACAGTCATAAATACGAACCGGCTGCCAAGCGTCTGAATTTTGATGGCACGACCACGGGGGGGGGGGGGGGGAGGAATGCTGCATTGGTCGTAAGTATGAAAAATGGCCATACATCGCTTTTTTCCCCAGTGCCGTTGTAACTCCGAACGGTCCCTAAACGAACGGTTGTAAGTTGAGGACTAGCTGTCTTGTGATTCCTGATTGCATTTGTACGTGTGGTGATTCGAAAAGGTTCCAGACAGAGACCAAGAAAGTCCTTGATTTTGAAAGGAGGCGAACAGAACACACCAGAAGTAACACAATGACAAAAAGAAATAACAATAAAATGAAACATTCCAGTGTTATGGTAAAGAAATAAAACAAAAACAGAGAAAATGCAACAAAAATGCAGACCCAGCAAATAAAAAAGGAAAAAGGGCTTTGAGGTAGCATTGATGGATGGACGATGAATCGTCAAGTCAGAATCAAGTCTTAGCAACCATGCAGCTAGATCTTCTCAGGAAGATCTCTCCCTATCCTGGTCCATGGATGGATGGATGGGATAGATAGATAGCAATAGTACTTAGACATATACGGCTTCACAGAGCTTTGCAGCCCTCTCTCCATCCTGGTCCATGGATGGATAGATAAAGGGAGAGAGGGTTGGTTGGTTGGTTGGTTGATTGGTTGGATGGATGGATAGATGGATGATGAATCATCAAGTCAGAATCAAGTCTTAGCAACCATGCAGCTAGATCTTCTCAGGAAGATCTCTCCCTATCCTGGTCCATGGATGGATGGATGGAAGATCTCTCCCCATCCTGGTCCATGGATGGATGGATGGATAGCAATAGAGGGAGGGAGAGTTGGTTGGTTGGTTGGTTGGTTGGATAGATGAATGATGAATCATCAAGTCAGAATCAAGTCTTAGCAACCATGCAGCTAGATCTTCTCAGGAGGATCTCTCCCCATCCTGGTCCTTCAGGCCTGTCAGTGGTGCTCCATCACTGCTATATGTCTGTGGAGATTCTCAGGTCATCGATCAGGTCATGGTTGCCTCAAAGGTGCTTTTTCAAGAGGCAACTGGACTTTCTGGTTTTTCTTTGTAGCTCTTCTTCAGCTGAAGAAGCTTCTTGGATGAGAAGCGAAACGTCTTCAAAGAAAAACCAGAAAGCCCAGTTGCCTCTTGAAAAAGCACCTTTGGGACATCACTGCTATCTACCTTGCTGTTGGTTGTCCTCCTTTCTTCTACTCTTTCCAGCATTATGGACTTCGCTAGCAATTATGGCTTGCCCAAGTTGAGATGGATGGATGGATGGTTAGTGGTTGGTTGGTTGGTTGGTTGGAGGATGGAAGGTTGGATGGACAGATCCATCTACTATCCATCAACTAACTTGTAGCAACCATGTAGCTAGAGATTTATCGATGGATGGATGACCATCCACAAAGTCCATGGGGGAAGCTCAATTGTTAAATTGGATGCGACCCATTGAACAATTGTCTTGCTTAGGAAAGGAAATTCCAATCCCCGTTGTAGTTGTAACTCAAGGAATACCTGTAGTTTGGTCTTTCTGTTTGATTTCAGCCCTGGATTTTTCACCTTGAGACTATGAAAGTACAAACCGATTCTTTATTGCCGAGTTACACCCCAGATGGATTTATGGTGTCTCTCTGCGTGTATGTAAAATACGCTTTCTAACGCCGTTTTTCTCGTGATTTGTTTTCAGTGAGTTGGAACGCTTGAGTAACCTGGTGGGCAAGCCGTCCGAAAATCACCCCCTCCATAACAGCGGCCTCTTGAGTCTCGATCCTGTCCAAGACAAAACGCCCCTTTATAGCCAACTGCTCCAGGCCTACAAATGGTCCAATAAGGTAAATCATCCATGACTTAATTCCTAAGGTGTTAATGTTAATTGTCACTGACATCCAGCAAACTGAAGGATATTTTGCCGTCGGCGTTACTACAGGGAAAAGAAAGGAAAGGGGAAAATGTCCTTTGAGAAACGTGAATGCCTGTTCTATTTTTATTTAATGACCTTTTTGGCTGTTTATATGCACAGGACAGTTGGTCCTTGACTTACGAGTAATTCTGTCAGCGACCAATGGGGCTGAAAACATGGGGGGGGGCAGGGGTTATCCCCAGTCCTCGGAGTTCTGACCTCCCCATCACCTCTGTGGTCATGTCATCGTCATCTGGACGCTTGGCAATGCGCCCTGTGATCAAGTGATCACTGTTTGTGAGCGTTTCCTGCCGACTTCCCCAATGACTGTCATTGGGGAAGCCATGGGGAATGTCGCAAATTGCTGGGATAAGTTTGCCCCACATGTGTACCTTCCTCCAGCCCCTCAGATATGCTGTGCAGGTCCCTCGCGCCCCTCCGCTTATGCAACCCAACCTATGCTACACAACCTCATGCCCCCCCCGCCTCTGCTGCACCCCTGGACCTTCACCCCAACCTGCACAACTACACCCCCTCCCTGATCCATACCCTTGCACAAGGAGCCTTGGTGGTGCAGAGGACTAAAGTGCTGTTAAAGTAGCACTTAGCTGCCAGCTGCCTGCAATTACTGCGAGTTCAAATCTCACCAGGCTCAAGGTTGACTTGGCCTTCCATCCTTCTGAGGGAGGTAAAATGAGGACCCGGATTGTGGGGGCAATAAGCTGACTTTGTATAAAAAAAAGAACACCGCTTAGGAGGGGCGAAAAGCCCTACTAAGCAGGTATATTCAAAAGTATGAAGGCTATTGCTTAACGTATTGTAAACCGCCCTGAGTCTCCGGAGAAAGGGCAGCATATAAATCAAAACAATAAACACTGTCCATGACCCTCCCCACATCTCTCATGCACCCCTCACACTTTTCCTTTCTGCAGAGGTTTTGGTTGAGATGAGATGATTGGCTGGGTATATGTAGGATGGGATTAATTTGGAATTGCCAGGGGTGTGAGTGTGTGATTTTAATCCCTTCCTTTCTTGCTTCTCAAATCTGAAAAGGAGAAGGGTTGGGACAGCCAAACAGCCAAGCTCAGAGTTACTGTAGATAAACAGGGAACAAGCCACATTCACTAGACCTGATGGTATTACCTAGATGGGTCATGAAATGTCCCAGCGACCGAAAGCTCAGAGAACACCAAGCAACTCCACTGTTTTAAACCGCCTCCTCGTGGCCGATGTGTCAGTAAACCAAAGTCAAACTAAACGGCAAATCCCTTTGAAACCCAACCTTGACCAGGAGATTTAAGCGTGGTTTACTTTATTTTAAATCCTCCCCGACTTTGGGATCCGGCTAAAGGCTCTCCCCCTGTTTCAGAGCTTGCTTGGCCGATCATCCCTGTTCTCTGAAGCCCTGAGATTTAAACGTACCCTCCTTGGCTGGCTTTGGATTTTGGCTGGGTTCACAATGCAGCGACATGATGCAGCACTTTTGAGCGGCTCGCCAGGTTGCGTCTCTCGGCGGTAGCCTCAGCAGCTGTTTTAAATAAGAGCATCTGGAATAATTGAGTAGCCTCTTTGACACACACACACACGTTCGTTTGGCTTTGCAGTCCGTGATCGCTGCCTGCGAAGAGCGCGTTGGGTAGAACGGAGAGCGGGGAAGTGCTTTCTGTATTTAATTTTTAATTTTCGAATCCTTTGCAGCCGGCTTCTTGTATTTTTGATGAGCTGAGGCAAGGCATTTTCGGCGCCTCCAGACTGGACCGATCTTCTGTTAACGATTTGTATTTTTAAACACACGGCTGAGATCAGATTTGGGGTGATGGTGACTAAGAGGGGCCACGAGGAAAGGGGGTCATTCTCTCAAGATTCCCGCCTTCCTTCCTTCCTTCCTCCCTCCCTCCCTTCCTCCCTCCCTCTCTCTCTTATTTCCTTTCTCCTTCTCCTTCCTGGTACCACAGTGGTTAGAATCCAGTATTGCAGGCTAACTCTGCCCACTGCCATGAGTTCGATCCTGACTGGCTCAAGGTTGACTCAGCCTTCCATCCTTCCGAGGTGGGTAAAATGAGGACTCGGATTGTTGTTGGGGGCAAGAGGCTGACTCTGTAAAACTGCTTAGAGAGGGCTGTAAAGCATTGTGAAGCGGTATATAAGTCTAAGTGCTATTGCTATCTCAGCCTTCCTGTCATTCCTAAGAGATCTGGGGCAGCTCACTGACCCTCTAAAAATTACTTTTGCCTAGTAATGTTTAATACAGGTACTCCTTGACTTACAAACTGTTTGCTTAGTGACTGTTGAAAGTCACGACACTGAAAAAAATGTGACTTAATCACCGATCCTTGGATTTACAACAATTGCAGCATCCTCACAACCAATCCTCACTGTTAAGCTTCGCATTCCGTTCCCCGAGGATGAATTTAGGACTGCCCGAAAGCAGAGGAGTAGATTTTCTCTCCCACCCTTTTAAAGCAGCCGTATCTTTCTAAGATGCAGCTGCTTTCAAGAGTGGCAGGCCGCTGCCATGCTTCTTTCTCCGAATCCTTTTTCCCCGCAGTTCCCTCTGGAGCAGTTGCCCAACCCTGGGTACTGGCCCTCTTTTGAAGCCCCTTGTGCTGTTCATGAATTGGGCTGCTTCATACGTTGCAGGAGTGATTTGCCTGTCTTTATTTGGAGCCGTTTGCCAACAGACCCAAGGGGGAGAAGCCGCACGGACATTTCTCTGTGGCACACATGGAGCAAATGCATTAAATCAAAGGGGGGTGGGGGGAGGAAAACCACTCACGTTGCCACATTTGCTTTGTGCCAAATGCTCAGTTGTTTTGTAGAATAAAGGTGCAGTGAGCTAATTGCTTCCCGGAGCATATGGGAACATGCATTACATCCACCGGTCTTCAGTGTGTGTGTAGATAGATAGATAGATAGATAGATAGAGATAGATAGATAGATAGATAGATAGATAGATAGATAGATAGATAGAAAAAGAGAAAGAGAGAGAGGGAGAGAGAGATTATCTATCTATCTCATTATCATCTGTCTGTCTGTCTGTCTATCTGTCTGTCTGTCTATCTATCTTATTTATCTAAATATATTTCTATCCATCCATCCATCCCTATCTATCTATTTATCTCTATATCATCTATCTCTATATCATATATCTACCCACCTACCTACCTATCCACCCATCCACTCAACCATTCTATCTCTATCTATCATCTATCTATCTATCTATCTATCTATCTATCTATCTATCTATCTCACTATATCTATCTCCATCCATCCATCCATTCATCCATCCCTATCTATCTATCTCTGTATCATTTGTCTGTCTGTCTGTCTGCCTACCTACCTACCTACCTACTCTATCTATCTATCTATCTATCTATCTATCTATCTATCTATCTATCTATCTATCTATCTATCTATCTATCTATCTATCTATCCATCCATCCATCCATCCTATCTCTTTTTCTCTCTCTCCCTCTCTCCTCACCCCCCCATCCCCCGTTGCAGTTCGAAATCTGGCAATGTTGGTCCAGGCAGAGCTTGCAGAGTGACTTGTTCTTTTTTTAGCCAACGGTGGCGAATATCTGTAGCTCAGGGGTAGGATGAGGCTGGAGGTTTGTCCTCTGAGGTTATGGATTGGTTTCCGAACGTTTTGTTACCGGGCTAAGTAACATTTTCAGTGCAGTTTAGAGGATGTCAGTGTCCTTGTTCTTCTGTTTATTATGGCTTATGATTAGATGACAGACAGACAGACAGACAGACAGATAAACAGGATGGATGGATGGATGGATGGATGGATGGATGGATAGATGATAGATCGATTGTAGATAGATATGGAGGATGGATGGATGGATGGATAGACAGACAGATATGCCAATGTCTTAGCCAATGTCTCGCTTTACAACAGAAATTTTGGGCTCAGTCGTAAGTCGAGGACTACCTGAAATGCTGCCTTCTGTACCCTACCATTTTTTTTGAGTCTAAGCCAGCTAAAGTTTCTTTTTTTTTCTCCTCCTCCCCCCTCCCCCCAGAATTTTAAGATGTAAAGGGATGCGGCTTCGTTTTGAATTCAAACGAGGCTGTTTCTAAATGCCAGCCTGAGAAAAGTGAGGATCTCCTCCTCCAACTTATAATTTAAGCCATAAATTAGCATTGTGGGTAACGCGTGGATTTTAAACCTGCCAATGCGCCTTAAATTTATATTTTCCCTGAAGCAACATATCCTGTTATTTGGGTTTCTCTGAAAGGCTTGGTAGACTCCTAATAACAGGCATGGAGACTCTAAAGGTTGGGGAAAAAAAGTATATATATTTTTTTGTTAGAAAATTCTGTTTATGAGGGGTCCTTCATGCTTGGTTGATTTCTTGTAGACGTTTCATGACCTAGCTAGGTAACATCATCAGTGGTAGAAGAGAGTGGGTTTGTGGAGAAGAGGAAAGGGAGGAGGAGGAGGAGATTGTGAGTTCCTTAGTGGTCTCCGAGCTTTCTTGTTTTCATACAGATGTTTCGTTACCCAACTAAGTAACATCATCACTGCTAGTAAGGAGTGCAGTTTGCTGTCAGTTTATATTCTGGGGTCTTTCCCTGTCTGTGTGGGTTGGGGGCACTTAAAGGTTCTTCAGCGGGGCTGTTTACTGATGGCTCTTTGGCAGTTTTCTTGATTCACTTGATTGTTGATCGGATGTTAACCTTGGAGTTAATCTACGCCGGTTGTTGGTGGAAAAGTGCTGGAGACTTTTTTCCTCCTTCTCTTTTGGGCTGGTTGATTGTCTCTTTTGCATCACCTGTAAATGTCCTTAATGTCTATGTGTCTGTTGATGGCTGATTTGTCAAAGTGCCAGGCTTCTGGCATTTTTTGGGACTGGGCCTGGCCTAGGATGGTCACATTTTCCCAATTGAAACTCCGGTTAAATCTGTCTCTGTGTTGTAAATCTATATGTAATTCTGTGTATTCCCACGCACACACCCTGAAAAGAGAAGGCAGCTTGGGTCTCCGGAGACATCTCCATTGTCAAGCGATCTATTGTTAGCAAATCCACCCGAATTGACTTCCTTGTTATTAAAACCCATTATTTCTCACCTGGCCGTCAAGAATTCCGGGATGGTTTACATCTTGGGTTGATTTAAGTCGGCTGTTGTCATCCTAAGGATGTTTGGGGAAAGGTAGAGGCAGTCCTTGACTTACGACGAGAAGTGGGATTCTTCTCGTCATAATTGTTACGCAAGGTGTGAGCCGTGCCCGATGTTACGACCTTTTCTTGTCGTGGTTGTTAAGCGCGTCCCTGCAGTTGTCAAGGGAATCGCGCAGTCATTAAGTGAATCTGACTTCCCCCGTTGACCTTGCTTGTCGGAAGCTGGTTGGGACAGTCGCAAGGCGATCACGTGACCTCGGGATGCTACAACTTGTAACAAATCAGTCACCAAGCGCCTGAATTTTGATCCTAGGGATGCTGCGACGGTTGTAAGTGTGAGGACCGGTCCTAAAGTCCCTTTTTTTCAACGCCGTTGTCACTTTAAACGGTCTCTCAATGGATGGTTGTAACAGCAATTCGTTTAGCGGCTGTTCAAAGGAAGGCACTGAAGAATGTGACTTATGACCGGTCCTCACACTTACGACCGTCGCAGCATCCTCACGGTCACGTGATCAGAATTCAGACACTTGGCGACCAATTCATATTTATGACATCCGCAACTTCCCAGGTTCATATGATCCCCCTTTTTTTGCGACCTTCGGATAAGCCAATTTGCGGCTCAATGGTGGCGGGTGAATCCAGGACTACCCGGATTGGCTTCGTGGGAATTTTTTTTCCCTCCCCGCTGGAAAAGTTCTCTTAACCCTAGGTGCGGTTTTAAAACGAGACGATTGTGGGGGGAAGGAAGAGAAACTTGGTGGGATGAACACCCCGTTTTAAGACCCGTCGGTAAAGCAGGACAATCCCCGAGGGTGTGCCGTCTTCTCCTTCTTCTTCTTTTTAATCTCTTTTCCCGTCTTTCCGCGCTCATAGCCACGGGCTGTGCCAGCGAAGACGTTCCCATGGATTTCGTCAAAGGCCCTAACCATTCCGTCGGCTCACAGATCAGGGCAAAAGCTCGCTAATAGGATGTGAATAGGTAAGAGCGAGCTTGCAGGGACTCACACACACGTACACATACACACACCTCTCTCTCTCTCTCTCTCCTCGGGAGCCGCTCCGCCGTTTTTCCCCCCCAAATGGATCCATCATCCCGCTGACTTCAAATTGGTTGTGACTGGCAGACGGAACGAGTAGTCCTGCTTCTCGGCTGCTAAATGAACAAGAGACAGGGGTTTCATCGTTCCCAGTCAGCGGAATTTTTTTTTTTCCTCCCCATTCCTGGGTGACTTTGCACAAAAGAAGGGAAGCGGCTTTGTGTCGGCTTTAGGGAGGCGGCTCGGTGGCGAATGGGTTACCCGATTTATCTGTAGACGCCAACAGTCAGGGTATCCCTTAAGTCCTTGAGCGATCTCCTTCGTTTCAGCACAAAGAGGTCAAATGAAAAGAAAGTCTAAGGGTGACTTGATTCTAGCAGCCTAAGGCTGGACTAGAACTCTCTGTCTCCCTTTAATTGGCCCAAAGTCACCCAGCTGGCATAAATACCGAATCCGTTCTGATCTACGGATCTAAACACGGGCCAATTTTAGTTTTTATTGAACATTTTCCCAACTTTAAAAACCACAAGGGGGGGAAAAAAAACAAAAAGGAGAAAAAAATAATAGGAGCCTTGGTGGCGCAGCGGACTAAAGTGCTGTTAAAGTTGCACCTAGCTGCCAGCTGCCTGCAATTACTGCGAGTCCAAATCTCACCAGGCTCAAGGTTGACTCAGCCTTCCATCCTTCCGAGGTAGGTAAAATGAGGACCCGGATTGTGGGGACAATAAGCTGACTTTGTATAAAAAAGAACACCGCTTGGGGGGGTCTGAAAGCCCTACTAAGCAGGTATATGCAAAAGTATGAAGGCTATTGCTTAATGCATCGTAAGCCGCCCTGAATCTCCGGAGAAGGGCGGCATATAAATCGAACCAATAAATAAATAAATAATAATAAGACAAATGCAAACAAATAGAAAAAAAACAAACAACACAACAGTGTGATAGGATTTTACAGCTTTCCGTATGAGGATGTATTTTCTGCTTTTGTAGTTGACTATTCAATATTTGCCTTCTCATAAATTTTAACGATTCTAGTAATGGTATAATAATTATAATAATAGAATACTGATTATAACCATTCTGATTATACATATATATGTTTATCTTTACATTATAGTCAATAGTTTTAGAACTTTTCTTTCTTGTTTCGGCTTCTATTCTCTAGCCACTCCAAGTTTTATAATAATCTGATTCTTCTCTTTTCTTTTACCTCCATGGTCATCCTATCCATTTCAGCACACTCAAGTACCTTTCTAATAGCCATTTCATCTGAGGGGGTATTTATTTTTTTCCAGATTTGTACCAAAGCGATCCTAGCAGCGGTTAGTATGTGTATTTATGTATTAATAATTCTTACCCATTTTTGCATCTAGCTTAATAGACATAATTCTGATTTCAATTCTATCTTACGTTCCGTGATTCCTTCCAGCCAATTTTTTTTTATGACCTTTCCGTGAGGATGCTGCAACGGTCATAAGTGTGAAAAAAATGCTGTCGTAACTTCGAACAGTCACTGTTGCACATCAAGGGCTGTCCGTATTCCTACAAAAAGGGGATGTAGCAAAGCCACGATTTCTATTTCTGCATTTGAAGCCAAACCTCCAAAGATCCTTTTCAAAGTAAACATCGCTCTTAAAACGGTAACTGGATTTTATTGGAGAAGTTTCTGCATAGCTGGGTTAAAATAAATAAATAAATAAATTACAGGGATCCAACCCACCACCCTTTCACGAACGCTCGAGTTATTTGATACGGTAATGAAGTTTTGAAATGCGTTTTGAATTTTGTTTCTGCTTTTGGGGGAATTTTCGAGTTCAGCTTTCCCTCTTTTCCTGAAAAAAAAAAAGTTTGCTCTGCGTGATTTTCATAGGATCATAGAACAGAGTTGGAAGGGACCTTGGAGGTCTTCTAGACCAACCCCCTGCTTAGGTAGGAAACCCTACACCACTTCAGACAAATGGTTATCCAACATCCTCTTAAAAACTTCCAATGTTGGAGCATTCACAACTTCTGGAGGCAGGTTGTTCCACTGGATAATTTTCTCACTGTCAGGAAGTTTCTCCTTAGTTCTAAATTTCTTTTCTCCTTGATTAGTTTCCACCCATTTTGGTAGAGGCGAAATCCTCTTTCTTTGAATGTTCACGCACGTCGGCATATGGCGGCTTGAAACCACAACATAAACAGTGAGACGCAGCAGCATTTCAATGGCGGCATGTTTATATGCAAATATTTACCTTCCGTGCTAATTAATTGTGTTTGTTTGAGATTTTTGAGTAAGCAGTAGCCATCACTACCTGAGCTAATTGTTCCCGTTTAATTGTTCCCGTTCTTGCAGCAGGCATGATTCCACAAAGCATGCGAGATTTTTTGGGGGGTGTGATTTCTTTAAGGGAGACGCTTCTGGCCAGGCTGACCTTGGATTATGGTAATTGTAGTCCCAACACTAGAAGTTGTCTTTGTGAATGTCATAGGGTCAAAAATCAAACATGCGGATGGATATATTAGAGCAGTGTTTCTCAATCTTATCTTTAACTTCCTTTACAGATAACAATCTTACCTTTAACTTAACTTATAAATTAAGGGCCTGGTGGCTCAGCAGACTAAAGCATTGTGATTAACATCAGCTGTCTGCAATTACTGTAAGTTCGAATCTCACCAGGCACAAGGTTGACTCAGCCTTCCATCCTTTCTAAGGTAGGTGAAATGGGGATCCAATTTGTGGAGGTAGTAAGCTGACTTTGTTTAAAATATACAAAAGTATGAAGGCTATTGCTTAACGCATTGTAAGCTGCCCTGAGTCTCTGGAGAAGGGCGGCATATAAATCAAATTTTAAAAAAGCATTAAAAAAAACCTTTCAGATGATCAACTCCCAGAATTCTCCAGCCAGCAAGGTTGACAGGAGAATTCTGGGAATTGAAGTCTGCCTCCTCCTCCCCACCCCCCGACCCCGTTAAAGGACCCAAGGCTGAGAAACAGCCAAATGAGAGATTCTCAAGCGATCTGCAAGAACTTTTAGTCCTTTCTAACTCAATTTTCTCTTCCATTGATCCGTTTGCCAAATGTTATTCACAGGCGGCTGCGTTCTCCTGCTTTGTGTCGCTCGCGTTTCATATCAGACAATCCAACCTTTTCCGTAAAAGAAAACATTTTGACAATTGACAAGGTTGTGAATCCTCGCAGGGCTCCCTTTCCTGGGAAGGTCATTCTCACAACAGGATTCCCAGGTGGAGAGAACCCATCACGTTTGAAAATCCGTCTTCTTTTCTTTGGGGGATCAGGATTATGGCTTTTATTCACCCCCGGCCACAAACGTTTCCTTAATTGAAGCGCGAAGCTGTCTCCAAACAGGTAGAATTTTTATGAAAGGGAGAAAGTTAAAAACTCATGCAATGATCCAATGGCATTCACCCCGTGCATCAAGCTACTTAGGCACAAAGGTTGGAGTTTAAACGACAATCACAGCCAACACAAAAACTCTCTTCTTCCCCTCTGGGCCAGTTTGGACATTAATGGCGCCCTACTGTTTCTCGCCCGAAATTGGGTTTACGGGAGGCCATTGTTCTCAGCCGCAACTGGCTACGCGAGCGGATTTGCTTTCGCGAATAATCATCTCTGCCCGAGCTCGAACAAAAGCCCGCTGGGGTTGCCACTTCGGCCTCGTCCGCGTGCACAAAAGAACGTCGGTCACCTCGTTTTGACTTCTGCCCAGCTTGCTCTGGCTTAATTTGAGCTGCTTTCTCCAGGGTGCCCTCCAGATTTCAGTAACTCAGCATGTTGTTTTTTTTCCCACTGAGGGCGGAGGGCACTGACCCGCTGGGTGTTGATCTTTTAAATCGTCGCGCTTTCGTTGCACGGATAATCGCATCGGTCCAGCGTGGAGGAACGCAAAAAACCCCCCACACAAACGCACAAAAAAGAATCGCACTCTTGGGCAAGCGCCCAGCTTTGCAGAAAGATGTCCGAATGGGCCAGGATGCTGCCCAGCTGTGGCAGAGAAAAAAGAGTTTCTCAAACTCGGCAACTCTTAAAAGAGACGTGCGGATGAAACGGCGTTTGAACGACGGGCGGATTTCGTCTCCGACAGACCGGCCCGTTTTGAAAAATTGCGACGATTTGGGATTGATCATTTTTATTTTTGGGAGAGAGAAAAACATCTGCATTTGAGGCAGAAGGAGAAACGCATTCTGGGCTCGAGTCTGCTAAACCGCGTCTGTTCGCTTTTCCAGGTCTTTCATTTTTTTTTTTTTCCTGCCAGCGCATTGAATTGCCATGTGTTTGACTATTTCAACGATCCCTTTCAAAGAGAAGCTTGAATTTCCTTGAGCAGGCTGCCCAGGCTTTCCTTTACAAGCCAACCCCTTCTATCCAAAAATGCATATTCATGGCTTAAAGTTTCGGCTTTGAGGAGTCTTTACAAAAAAAAAAAAAAAAAGAGAGAGAAAAATAGAGAGAGATTCTAAAATTAGCATGCCGTCTTCTTGGTTGCACCAAGCTTCAATTTGGCACTCAGGTATTCTTAAAAAGTTTTGAGAAATTAGCCCATTCAACGGAAAGTTGGCAAAGTTTTGCAAACTTCAGATCCAAAGGGGACGTTTCGGGTTTTATGTTAGCAGATCAGGGTGATAACACTTCAATGTTTACGACCGCAATGGAGCCCAAAATTTATGTTGCGGAGCAAAACTGTGGTTATGTGGGTTTGTCCCCGTTTTGCGACTTTTCTTGCTACGGTTGTTAAGTGAGTCGCTGCGGTTGTTCGGTTGGCAGCACCGTCGTTAAGGGTTACCGACAGATTGAGTGTATCTCGCTTCCCCGTTGCCTTCGCTCGTCAGGAGGTCGCCAACGGATCACGTGGCCTCCGCGACGCTGCGGCCGTCATAAAGATGAGTCAGTTGCCAAGCGTCCCAATTCTGACCACGCGATCAACTCAACTTACCACAGCTCACGTAATGGCCGTCCAAAGTTACAGCGGCACTGAAAAAAAAGGACTTATGACCGTTTTTCACACTTAATGACAGTGGCAGCATCTCCATGATGCTGTGATTTACATTCCGACGCTTAACAGTGGACTCACATATATGACATTCACACTTTCCCCAGGGGTGGGGGGGTCATGTGATCCCCCTTTTGTGATCTTTCCAACAAGGGAAATCCATGGGGAAGCAGGATTCACTCAACAACCCTGTTCCTAAGGTAACAACGGCGGAGATTCATTTAAATGGTGGCAAGAAAAGTCGTAAAATGGGGCAAAACTGACTTAACGCATTTCCCACGTAGCAACGTAAATTTTTGGGCTCCACTGTGGTCGTACGTTGAGGACTACCTGCGTATAGGAAGGGTATCCGAGGCTTAAAGAGAAAAGATCATTCTTTTAAAAGTGAGAGAAAAAAAAAATCTTAAAGCTGTCCTTATTGATTCTTTAATGCCCCGGCTTGCCATCTCAGCAAAAATGAGATCAAAGATGAGCATACAGAGTTAGGCTTGATCCTTTCTGATCACCTGTTTGCTTCTATAGCTAAAATGGCAGATATACAGGCAGTCCTCGACTTAACGACCACAATGGTGCCCCAAGTTTCTGTTGCTGACCGTCACAAATTGAGACCATAATTGCCAGATTGCAACTCGAGGTTTACCTGTGTATAAGACTCCTTCCTTCTCCTGTTTTCCTTACGACAACAACAACCCCTTAAGGTGGGTTGGGCTGAGAGAGAGACTGATCAAGGTGACTCATGCCTAAGCCAGAACTGGAACTCCCAATCTCCTGGTGATTGGCCCAAAGTCACCCAGCTGGCTTTCATGCCTAAAGTGGCATTAGAACTCGCCATTTCCTGGGGGATTGTTCCAAAGTCACCCAGCTGGCTTTCATGCCTAAACCAGAACTAGAACTCCCAACCTGGTGATTGGTCCAAAGTCACACAAGCATCTTTCATGCCTAAATTTGGACTAGAACTCACCACCTCTTGGTGATTGGCCCAAAGTCACCCAGCTGGCTTTCATATCTAAGATGGGACTAGAACTCACCGTCTCCTGGTGATTGGTCCAAAGTCACCCAGCTTTCCTGCCTAAGACAAGACTAGAACTCCCCATCTCCTGGTTTTACCAGACCAAACTAGCTAAAATCAATTTCCTCTATAAAGCAGGACTATAAAATTTCCTAGGCGGTAGAGAGCGTAAGCTGATTATAGGCTTCCTTGATTTCCTCTTTTAAGGCTGACCGTTAACAATAAAAACACCAAATACTGTAAAAGGTTGGGTTTTTTTTTTTTTTTTAACATTTAAAATGTGCCTGGGCACTTGACAGCTTATTTTTCAGCCATCTAATTCCGTTAGAAGTGGCCACTGTTCCTCCATGAAAGAGTAGAAGGGTTTTTTTAAAAAAAAAAAAAATAAGGAAATGTTGACCTTAAGAGGGATTTTGCTTTCCTTACTCGGTTGGCCTTGTCGTGCACGAAATAAACCACAGTCGGTTTTGCAAAAACGGCTTTTCCCCCCCTCTGTCCCTTAAAATTCACTTTTTTTCCCTTGATAAGCCGAGTTACGTTTCAGCTCTTCCTCCTGCTGTAAATGCCATTTTTAGTTTTGGGCTTTTGGTTTAAAATGCCTCCCTTATTCGGAGCGCTTTCCAAATGGATGTTATTTAAAGTAACCAAAAGCTGTTGCCACATTAAGATTTCCTATCTGGCTGGTGTGTTTTGCGGGTGTGGCTTTCCCCATTTTTGAGTGGAACCTCGTTGGGTTCAATTTCAAAAGCCGAATATTAAGTCTTGGTGTGGCCCATGAGACACGAGGCAATCCATCAAAATCTTTAGTAGGTTTGATGGATTGAAGAGTTACAGATTTTCCTCGAGATATGACCACGTTGTGACCGAAATCTCCATTGGTAAGCGAGGTAGTTGTTCAGGCCCAATTTTATGACATGTTTTGCGATGGTCACTAAGCGGATCACTGCAGGTGTTAAGTCAATCAGTGATTTGTCAGTAAATCTAAATTCCCCTGCTGACTTTAGCTCTCCTTCTAAAAATAAAATACATTTATTTTTGAGCCTGCCTTTATTATTTTTATAAACAACTCAAGGCAGCGAATGTATCTACCACACCTTCCTCCTTCTAATTTCCCCACTACAACGACCCTGTGAGGTAGGTTGGGCTGAAAAAGAATGAGTGGCCCAAAGTCATCTAACTGGTTTTCACGCCTAAGGTGGAACTAGAACTCACCGTCTCCTGGTGAATGTTTCAAAGTCACCCAGCTGGTTTTCATGTCTAAAGTGGGACTAGAACTCGCTCTCTCCTGGTGATAGGCCCAAAGTCACCCAGCTTTCATGACTAAGATAGGACTAGAACTCACCGTCTCCTGGTTTCTAGGTGGGTGCCTTCATCGCCAGGCTCTGTGTTTTGGATTTTAATTCCCTCCTCCCTACCCCCTATTAAACAGTTTTTAATTGCTGGAGCCAGGACAAAAACGAAATTGAATTCCATCTCCTTTATGCTCAAATGCAATTAGAATTAAGTGCGGTATTATTCCACCCTGCGCATGCATTTAATTAATACTCTTTGCCTTCTGCTAACTTACACATTGCAGCTGGGTAACAATTTTTTGGTAGGGTCTGGAGGCCAGACACAAGGGTCTTTGGGGTAGGAGTGGTGAGGAAGAGAGCCATTTTGCGGTTTTGCGTGACACAACTGCTGACTCACTTGAACTTCTGGCTGCAGCTGGAATGAACGAATGAATAAAAAGGCCATCCTAAAAGATGCATTTTTGGCTTCGGGATGGCGATTGTCACAAGGGAAGACAGGAGACGGCCTTCTTAGAAAGTGTTGCGTGGCGATTTTTGCAGAGTTTAACAGAATGACAAAGTTGGAAGGGACCTTGGAGGTCTTCTAGTCCAACCCCCTGCCCAGCAGGAAATCCTACACCACCTCAGACAAATGGTTATCTAACCTCTTCTTAAAAACTTCCAGTGTTGGAGCATTCACAACTTCTGGAGGCAAGGAGTTCCACTGATTAATTGCTCTCACTGTCAGGAAATTCCTCCTTAGTTCTAAATTGCTTCTCTCCTTGGTTAGTTTCCACCTGTTGTTTCTTCTCCTGCCCTCAGGTGCTTTGGAGAATAAATCTGGAAAGCTTTTCAATGACACGATCCAGTCAGGCGCTGTATTTCTTTCCGCCCTGTCACTCAACGATCTTCCTTCCCGTCGTCTCAATCCTGTGTGTGATGCCACCATCCCTAATCTTCCTCTTGTCTCCTTGATGTGTCGACTTTAGCTTTTTTGCGCCGACACGAAAGCCTGCCTTTGGAGAATGAGCTTTTTAAGGGCGTGGATAATCCCATCAAGAAGTAAACACCGCGGCGTGTTAAATGCCGTCAGACGGGGCCCTTCTGTCTATAATTCGGAAGGATCTCAATAATACAGCGTTATCGCTGGGCAGCCGCATGACTTGGGTTTGAAGGGCCATTGTTCTGGATTTACAGAAATAACAGGGTTGGAACGGACCGACCGGCATCTAAGGAGAAATTTCCTGACTCTCAGGACAGGGAAGACTTGCCTCCAGAAGTTGTAAATGCTCCAACCCTGGAGGTTTTTAAGAAGAGATTGGACAGCCATTTGACTGAAAATTGTATAGGGCCGTGAGGTTGAATCTATGGCATGCATGGGCATCCGAGCCATCGCCACAGCTCAGCTCAGCTCCACTGCACATGCATGTCCACCTCCTGCCAGCCAGGCTGGTCTTCGGGTCCCTGCCACACATCTGTGGGGAGCACACATGCATGCAGGGGACCCACTTGCATGTGTGGGGGGCGGGATGCATGTGCCTTGGGCACTTGGTCCAGAAAAGGTTAGCCATCAATGGAATAGAGTAGAGTAGAGTAGAGTAGAGTAGAGTAGAGTAGAGTAGAGTAGAGTAGAGTAGAGTAGAATAAGAAATATTAGGAATAGATTGGAACGGAACGGAACAGAACAGAATAACAGAGTTGAAAGGGACCTTGGAGGTCTTCTAGTCCAACCCCCTGCTTAGGCAAAAAACCCTACCCCACTTCAGACAAATGGTTGTCCAACATCTTAAAAACTTCCAGTGTTGGAGCATTCACAACTTCTGGAGGCAAGTAGTTCCACTGATTCATTGTTCTCACTGTCAGGAAATTCTTCCTTAGTTCTAAGTTGCTTCTCTCCTTGATGAGTTTCCATCCGTTGCTTTTTGTCCTGCCCTCAGTTGCTTTGGAGAAGAGTTTGACTTCCTCTTCTTTGGGGCAGCCCCTGAGATATTGGAAGACTGCTATCATGTCTCCCCTAGTCCTTCTCTTCATCAAACTAGACGTACCCAGTGTTGGATCTCTGTTTTACAAACCTCTACCCATGACTTCTCGTCTTGCCCTCAAGTGTCCTGCCTGAGCAAGGAGGTTGGAGTAGAAGACCTCCAAGGTCCCTCCCAACTCGGTTTTTCTGCATTCCCCCCCCCCCCTTTCCATCATTCTTGGTATTCACATTTAGAAGATGATTTAAATAAAAGCCAGGGCTTTTTTTAAAAAGAAAAAATATCTGAAAAAAAGAGTTCCGTACCCTCCATATTGTGAGCTTCTTTCGGTTTTTACATTCATTCCAATTCTCCCTTTCCCCCCAAGTTGGATCTCAACTCCGCTCGCGAACCTGGAAAGTCGAACAACAGATGGTGCTGTTAGGAATTAAAAGAATTCAAAGCGGGGCTCCGTCAGCTGCCAAGATGAAACACCCTTTTTCTTTTCTGAAGGAAAGGAGCTCATTATCAAGAGTATTTAAGCCGAGGAGGTATTTAATCTTCCTTAATCATTTGCATTCTTGAGAAGAAGGAGACCAATGGCAGCTGTCACGCCCGGCCAAGGCAAGGCCCGGGCAACACTCCGGCTTCTAATGACTTTGACGAACCTATTTTAATTCCGCTCATGCTGGGCGCAATCAAAACCGAAGCCCCCAAAAGTAAGAGGAATGTTTTTACAAGCCTCTTTATTTCTAATTAATTTGATGGCTTTCCGATCTCGCTTTATATTTCCCCGTCCCTGCGTCCTGCGTTCGGGAAGGGAAAGAGAGAGAGAGAAATATTTTTATTTTTTTTTACGAATTGGAGGCGAAATTCAAGAAGAAATATATTCTCTTTACGAATATGGTAGTGAGGGGTTTCTGTCCCACAGTTTCATACTGTTATCCTGGAGCTTTTCCTTTTCCTGAAATGGTCAACAGGATACAAATGATTGCATTTCCTTCCTTCCTTCCTTCCTTCCTTCCTTCCTTCCTTCCTTCCTTCCTTCTTTCTTTCTTTCTTTCTTTCTTTCTTTCTTTCTTTCTTTCTTTCCTTACTTCCTTATCTTTCTCTTTCACTTCTCATCTGTCTGTCTGTCTCTGTATCTACTTATCTACCTACCTACCTATCTATCTACTCTTTTTATCATTTGACTCATCTCTCTCTATCATCCCTCTCTCTCACTCATCTTTGTCATTCTCTTTCACTTCCTGTCTGTTTGTCTCTTTCTCTCTCTCTCTCTTCTCTTTTTATCATCTGACTCATCTCTCTCTCTCTCTCTCTCCTATTTATCTATCTATCATCTATCTATCTTCCATCTGTCTGTCTGTCTGTCTATCTATCTATTTCCATCTATCTATCTATTTCCTTCTAGCTATCTATTTCCATATATTATCTATTATCTATCTGATCTATTTGCCTCCTATCTCATTTCGAAGCCACTCTGGTCGTTCTTAACACCATCTTGCCGTTGTTCAGCTGAGGATGGTGGAGTTTCGTCGAAGCCGTATCAACCCTGCCGTAGGACGTACAGAAACGTTTCAGCGCCTTCCGATGGCAGCAGAAAAGGAAGGGGAGCAGGGAGGGGGGGAGAGAGACCCATTAAGCACATTCCTGTTCTAAATCATATTTCTGTTGCCTACATCTAGATATCCTTAAATGCAATGCTGAGAGGGCTGTAATCCCTGATAAGCGTTTTACGTCCTACCATATTTCAACGCATTCGTCAGAAGCCAGCTGCCTGTCAAGCTGTAGGATGTATTGGGCACTCCGTGGAGCGAAGAAGGAAGGGCGATTGGGTTACCGGTAATCCTCGACTTAACGACCATAACCAAGCCCATAATTTCCGGTGCTAAGTGGGACACTTTTTCGCCAATCCCTGCAATTAACACAGTCGTTAAGTGAATCTGCCTTCCCCATCGACTGGGCTTGTGAGAAGGTTACAAAAGGTGATAGCTTGCCCCCGGGATCCTGCAGCCGTCGTCAATACGAATTGGTTGCCCATGGCGGCCACAGATCCCCTTTTGCGACCGTCTCACAAGCCAAATCAACGGCGAAGCCGGATTCACTATAACCACCCGTGTTACTAACTACACAACCGCAACGATCTCAACAGCTGTGGCAAGAGAGTTCATACAATGGGACACTTCCGAAAAGTCTCGCTTAGCCACCGGAATTTGGGGATCAACGGTGTGTATGTGTCGTAAATTTGAGTACCGCGTTTAAAACTCCACGACCGAGTCTTTTGCTGCACAACGCTTGATTTGACGTTGTGTTGAGGGACATCATAGATACCCCACCTTGTCAAAAAAGGTGAAAACGAGGCGGTCCTGGTAAGACGGTGGATTGCTGTAGATCTATTCTCCAAAGCATCTGAGGGAGGACAAGAAGCAACGGGTGGAAACTAATCAAGGAGGGAAGCAACCTAGAACTAAGGAGAAATTTCCTGATAATTAGAACAATTAACCAGTGGAATTGCTTGCTTCCAGAAGTTGTGAATGCTCCAACACTGGAAGTTTTTAAGAAGAGGTTGGATAACCATTTGTCTGAAGTGATGTAGGGTTTCCTGCCTAAGCAGGGGGTTGGACTAGAAGACCTCCAAGATCCCTTCCAACTCTGTTATTCTGTTCTGTTCTGTTCTGTCCTGTCCTGTCCTGTCCTGTCCTATCCTGTCCTATCCTATCCTATCCTATCCTATCCTATCCTATCCTATCCTATCCTATTCTTCTATTCTATTCTATTCTATTCTATTCTATTCTATTCTATTCTATTCTATTCTATTCTATTCTATTCTATTCTATCTTATTCTATCTTATTCTATCCTATTCTTCTATTCTATTCTATTCTATTCTATTCTATTCTATTCTATTCTATTCTATTCTATTCTATTCTATTCTATCCTATCCTATCCTATCCTATCCTATCCTATCCTATCCTATCCTATCCTATTCTTCTACTCTATATCCTATCCTATCCTATCCTATCCTATCCTATCCTATCCTATCCTATCCTATCCTATCCTATTCTTTTTCTATTCCTTATTCTATTCTATTCTATTCTATTCTATTCTATTCTATTCTATTCTATTCTATTCTATTCTATTCTATTCTATTCTATTCTATTCTACCCTACCCTACCCTACCCTACCCTACCCTACCCTACCCTACCCTACCCTACCCTACCCTACTCTACTCTACTCTATTTTATATATATATATATGAAGGTATTCTCATTCGGATAGCAACCCACCGCCCTGCCCTCTGGGTAACCCCTAAGCTTTTTACATTAATTTCTTTGTCTTTCGTATCAAACCTGAAATAAACGCCTATGAAATAATAATGTGGGCTGGGAAGATTGGGGGAGGGGGCTGTGATCTCGGATTTTATCTTTATTTATATCTTTTGGATCGTTGCGGCTTCAACCATTCCAACCGAGAGACTCTGGCCGGGAGTAAAATAGCACATTGTAAAAGAAAGAAAAGAAAAATTCAAGTGAAACTTAACAACGGTTAATACATTGTCTGTGTCAGGCTCCTCTCTGATCTTTCAGCGATAAAGTCTGACCCGAAATGGGCAGCTTTTTAAAACGATTCTTGGAAATGCTCAGATAAAATAAGAATATCGGCAACTTGTCTCGATCAAAGTCAAAGTTGTCTGAACCAGCCTTTTTTGCCGACGCCTCCGGCCTCCCGTCGTTCATCCTGGCAGTTCTACATAGGAAGTCCTCGACGTACGACGATTTGCTTAGTGACCAACGTTATAAGGGACTCCTCCGGGGCTACTTAGAACTCGAATTCGAAGTTCTGATGGCTGCTCCCGTACGGTCCTATGACTGCATTTTGGTTGCTTAGCAACTGGCCCTCGTTGATTAGTCATCAGTTGCATTGCATTTTGCATTGCAGTGTCCTGTGTTCAAATCTGCCCACAATTTACAGTGGTTTTTTTTTTTTTTTTTAAACAGGAAACCAGGGTTTACTTCCGGGTTTCTAGCAAAAAAAAAAAAAAAATGCCTGTGGAAACAATGGACTTACTTAACGACTTCTCAGGCATAGTTCTGCGGTGTGACTGCTAAATGACCAGCACAAAACCATAATTTCAGCCTCAATTATGATCGTTAGTTGAGGAATACTTATAGAATTCCCTATGTGGGAAAGCTATACAAGTAGTCCTCCACTTACAACGGTTCATTTACTGACCATTCGAAGTTACAGCGGCACATTGTGTTTCACATGGGCTGTATTTGACAAGGGAGCAGTTAAAAAGGGGGGGGGAAGGCTCCCTCATTTAACCCATTGTGTCATGCATGACTTGTGCATCTGTGACGGAACCAACAAGCATTCAGTCACTCTTGGTCATCTGGGTTTGACTCAGTGGTGCGGTGGCCTAGAGGTGAAGCTCTCGACTCACAATCAAGAGGCTGTGAGTTCAATCCTAGGTAGAGGCAGATATTTCTCTCCCTGGGCACGATGAGAATGTATCTCCCGAACAAAACTCCGCATTGGTGACAGGAAGGGCATCCGGCCAGTAAAAAAACACTCTCCTAGCTCCATTCAGTTGACCAGACTCCACCCGCAAGGAATTATGGGGTCATCAAAAGAGATGATGATTGACATAGAAATCTGGCTAGGTATCGTACGACATGTGATGAATTTTATTAGCGGCTGGCGTCAAGGTGGGGGAAACAACTATTTCCGATTTCATTGTGCAGCGGTTGTTGGGCAGAGCGTGTGCTGAACGCATCCGTGAGTCCCGTGAATCCCATCGCATTAATTGATTTCCTCCCCCCCCTTCTCCTTGTAGTAGTCACGGCAGATCCCTGCAGCAAAGACAAATGTCCACTTCTCCTTAGTCCATGAATAATGAACTAGGGAGCAGAATTGCTCAGGATGTCAGCCTGACGGTGGCTGAGAGTGGCCATAAGTTGAGAATGAATTGCAGTGAAGTTACTAAAAAGCGACTGAGTGGTTCTGTAACCCCCCTCGGGCAAAATGAAGGCCGCTTCACTGATAAGTCTAAGTTTAGGGATCATAATCAACAGAAACGTTTATTTTTTGTTTTCGGTTCTCTGCTTCCCAGCTTAATAATCATATGATATTTGCTCAGCTGTTGTCTTCCTCTTCTTCTCAACCTCCATCTCCTTCTCCTTTCTTCATCTTCATCTTCTCCTCCTTTCTTCTTCTTCCTGTTCTCCTCCTTTCTTCTTCCTCCTCTTCCTCTTCCTCTCTTCCTCCTCCTCCTCCTAATCCCATCTTTTTTTCCTTCTCTATCCTCCTCCTCCTCCTTCTCCTCTTTTTCTTCCTTTTCTTCTCTCCATCCTTCTTCTCCCTCCTCCTCTTCCTCTTCTCCTCCTCTGGCTCCTCCTCCCATCTCCTTTTCCTTCTCTATCATCTTCTTCCTCCTCCTCCTCCTCCTCTTTTTCTTCCTTTTCTCCTCCTCTTCCTCCTCCTCCTCCTTCTCTTCTTTTTCCTCCTTCTCCCATCTTCTTCTTTTCCTTCCCCTCTATCATCTTCCTTCTCCTCCTCTTTTTCTTCCTTTTCTTCTCTTCATCCTTTTTCCCCCTCCTCCTCCTCCCTTTTTCCTTCCTCCCTCCTTGTTAAGGAATATGCGCAGAGTAACCCTTGAGTAGCAAGGTTGTGCGCATGAGAAACGGCTGAAAGTGATTGTGAATAAGCACTGTCAATACACAGACACACTGAGTTGTGATATTCTTTCACTTTTAGGAAAAATCAAAGCAAAGTCCAATAAACAATCCAGGTCATACACAGATAAAGATAGTTGAATTGTCAATCCAGAGATATTCCAAGTCTTCTTACCAGTTGTTGCAGTCATATGCAATAAAACAGTTCTTTTTAGAATTGCAACAGGAATTAGTACAGCAGTAAAACAATCAGTAAAACAGTAGAAAACAACAAGTAGCAATGATCAAGCAGGGATCATGCAGAGAGAACAGGCAGTGAGGAGCAGAGGTAGCAATCATAATGTAATAAGAAAAATAAGCTTTATGATCTGCCCCCACCCCCCCCACCCCCAAGCTGGGCTTGAAGGTGAATCCACTTTACTTCTTTTTTTTCTCCCCCAACCTTCATTTTAAGACTGACAGGATTGGGGTGCCTGTGGGGCATAAAATGAGATTTAAATTGGCCTTTCCAGCTAAGATCTTCTCTTCCCCTTTCCCCCAGCCCATTAAAGGCTCCGATAATATATACAATTTCATTTCCATTCAGGTTGGCTTGTATCTGTTAGCGTTAACATTGCGGCCGTCCGTGAGATCTGTACTCTTTTATTATTAATATAGCAGAGCGAGCCGAGAAAGCATCTCGCAGTTTAGGACAGATGATTAGGAGCTTGAGTTGCCCCGTGGGAAAGCCTCAAATTGAAACGGAGGAGGATATAAAAATTCTAACGGCACCTGCTAAGTTTGGACAGGGGCCTTTTCTGAAAAAAAATACCTGTAATTTGAAGCAGAAAGGTATTTTAAAAAGTGTGTGTCTCCCCCCTCCCCGTTGCCCATTATTAAAATTATGGCGTCACCTTCGCATGGTTGATTTAAATATGTTTTCTGTAGATAGGCTGGCACAGCAAGCGAATTCCAAATGTACTTATCGTTGGCTCGTTGAATAAAGCACAATAAACTGGATTCATTCCACATTCAAAACCCTAGATATCAGAACACATTCTCCTCCTCCTCCTTTCTTCTTTCTTTGTCTTGTTGATTCTTCTTCTTCCTCCTCCTCCTCCTCCTCCTCCTCCATTATTTCTTCTTCTTCTTCTTCTTCTTCTTCTTCTTCTTCTTCTTCTTCTTCTTCTTCTTCTTCTTCTTCTTCTTCTTCTTCTTCTTCTTCCCCTTCTTCCTCTTCTTATTCTTCTCCTCCTCCTCCTCCTCCTCCTCCTTTTCTTCTTCCTCTTCCTCCCCCATCCTCCTCCCCCCTTTCTGGCACTGATGAAGTTACCTAGTTGGGTTGTGAGATGGCTGCAAGAAAACCACCAAGCTCAGAGACCCCCAAGGACCCCACAGCCCTTTTTCTTCCTCCTCCTCCTCTTCTTCCTTCTCCTCCCCCTCCCACAAATGCTTGCAACTCCAAGAGTGCAGTACCTTGAAAGAACAACCGAGAACCATTCCGATTACTTCCTATCCCGCCAACATTCCCCCCCCCTTTCAAACAAACAAATCCTATTGCTCTTGCTCTCCGGTGCCACCTTTTCTTCCCCTCCCCCTATATTCTACTGAATAAATTCTACTGAAGGGGCAAAGAAGAAACTATCACCACTCCCAAAGAAATATGACAAGACGGGTTGCAAAAGAACATCTACCCGAGGCCCCCGTTCCCACCTGTTAGTCGTTGACAGTTTATCGCAGGTTCCCCCTCCCTTATTTTTTTTTTAATTTCGACTTTTGCTGCAATCATTAAATCGTAAGGTTGTGTGTGTGTGTGTGTGTGGTTTTTTTTTTTTTTTTGCAATAGCAGATGCCATTCCTCCCACACCTCAATTAATTTGCAAAAACGCGCTTAGGATCCCTGGATAATGAAATGCCGAACGCTTTCTAGTGGCAAAGCAAAGCCGTGAGGAGGGAAGAAGGCAGAGTGGGAGGGGGGGGGAGAGAGTGTGTAGGCGACCTGCAAAAATATGCACAGCCGCCCGATCGATGCCAGTGGGGACGCAGCCGCGTGCATCGCGGTCAGTCGCGGAGAGCCCCTGCCCACTGAATTCATTTAGAAACATTTTTTTTTTAAAAAAAAACCCCAACCCCACAGGAGAAAAAAAACCCTAGTGGCCCATCTTCTGAGTTTGTTTTTGGTTTTCTCTATCATTTGTTTATTGTTTCACTAGCTAGATGCCCGTGTCTTGCTACGAAACTATGTGCTTGGGCTTGATAAACTGATACTTGCAGCCTGAAACTTAATGTAGAATGTGTAACTCCGTAGCATCAGAGTGTGTTAATATAATGCAACTGACAGTTGGAACAGAGGGGGATGGGGAGCGGAATGTCCCAACCCGCAGCATCCATCGGTATTCATTTGGCTAGCATCCTGTCAGTGTGTGTGAGAGTTGAGGGGTGTTTGGAAACTCAAACTGTATTTGCTGTGTGAACAAGAAGGAGGCTGGGCGTGGCTTAGCTTAACTGTTCTGTAGTAAAGCTGCTTGCTGCTGTGGAAGTAAAAGTGAAAGTGAAACTCCTCTCCTCTGCTTGTGTTTTGCATTTGGAACATCCTCTTTTCTGGAGGATGTCTACAGAGGTTCTCAGGCATCCATCGGGTCATGGTTATGCCAAAGGTGCTTTTTCAAGAGGGGACTGGACTTTTGAGGGGGGGGGCAGGTTTCGCTTCTCGGATGAGAAGTGAGATGACTTGAAATAAAAACCAGAAAGTCCAGATGCCTCTTGAAAAAAAGGAACTTTGAGAATTTTCTGGAGAAATTCTCTGGAGGCCAGCAAGAAGGAAACCTTCAGGTGTGGGCAGGACAAAATGATGAGGACCCTTAGCCCAAGCCAAGCCGAGAAGAGGAGGAGGAGAAGGAGGAGGGGAGGAGAACATCTGCATTTGAGATCATAATCTGCTTTAAAAAAAAAAACCCAGAGGCACCCCTGGTTTTGCACCAAAAATAGATTGTCTTTGGGGTTTCTAGCTTCTTATTAAAACATCTGGACAGGTTTGGCAAAGATGTTGATTTAATTGACGGTGGGGAATTGCTTCTTAATTAATTTTTTTTTCATCTTCAGTAATGTCTCCTTCCTTCCTTCCTTCCTTCCTTCTTCCTTTCCCCCCTCCTTCCTTCTTCCTTCCTTCTTTTTTCTTTCTTTCTTTCCTTCCTTCCTTCTTCCTTTCTTTCCTTCCTCCCTCCCTCCCTTCTTTCCTTCTTTCCTTCTACCTTTCCTTCTTCCTTTCCTCTTCCTTTCTTCTTTCTTTCGTTCTTTCATTCTTCCTTTCCTTCTTTCCTTTCTTTCTTTCTTTCTTTCTTTCTTTCTTTCTTTCTTTCTTTCTTTCTTTCTTTCTTCTTTCTTTCTTTTTCTCACGTCTTGTTTCACATCGAGAATATTATGGATTCCGTAAATAGTTTTGAAATGCCAGTTGGTGATATATGGGTCTCTTTAGCACTTCTTTGATTTATGTCCTCTGCGGTTGTGGTAGTGGTGGTGAAAAATAAAGCAAGAGAAGCGAATTATAAAAAGCTGGGGGGGGGGTCCACGTCACTTCCCCCCCGTCAGCCCTCCTTAAAACCTGTTTTTTTTTTCAATCCAACTTGATGGATTTTTTATTTTATTTTGTTTTTGTTTTTTTAAAGCAAAAAATAAAAAATCACTCATTTTTAACGCTTTGAAGAGCTTTAATGGGTCGGTGCTAAATTTAGAGCTCTTTCCGGCAGAGAATTCTGCGAGGCAAACGGTATCCTGGAATTTGATAATGCTGAGATGGCTAAAAGAGAGGAATAAGAGTGATCCCACCCCGGTTTTCAGCAGCCTCCCGGGTTTTTCCTGCTCTGGGTCTGATCAAAGTTTGTCCTGTTTCCATCCAATCCATCCTCGGCTTACCAACAATTCATTCAGCAATCGTTTAAAGTTGTACCCTCACTGAAAAAAAGCCACTTAGAGTTGTTTGACACCCTTATAATGATTGCGGTATCTCCTAGGATCCCGTGATCGAAATCAGATGCTTGGAAACTGATTCATATTTACGGCGATCGCCCCGTCCCCATGTGTTACGCGATTCCCCCTTCTGACAAGCAAAGTCAGCGGGGAAAACCGTGTTGTTAAATTAAAATTCACTTGACAACCGAGGTCAGAAAGGTCCCCCGATAGGGGGAAAACTCGCTTAACAACCATCTCGTTTAGCGACAGAAATTTTGGGGCTCGATTGTGATCGTAAGGTGAGGACAGGTTGGGGTGCCGGCCTTCCCCACCCCTCCCTACCGCTTTCTGTAGACTTTAGGCTATTTTTTAAGGTGACAATCAGAGTAACAGAATGCCCAAGTGGGAAGGGACCTTGGAGGTCATCCAGTCGAACCCCTCGCTGAAGAGGCCTTACACCATTTCAGACAATTGTCCAATCTAGGGAGATTCTCAGTCATCCAGGCCACAGTTGTCCCAAAGGTGCTTTTTCAGGAAGCAACTGGACTTCCATGGTTTTTCTTGGAAGATGTTTCACTTCTCATCCGAGGAGCTTCTTCAGCAAAGTCCAGTTGCCTCCTGGCAACTGGACTTTGGCAATCCCAAAAACCTTTGGGATTGTCCAATCTCTTCTTAAAAACTCCAGTGTTGGAATATTCACAACTTCTGGAGGCAAACTGTTCCACCGATTGATTGTTCTCACTGTCAGGAAATTCCTCCTTAGTTCTAAGTTGCTTCTCTCCTTGATGAGTTTCCACCCGTTGCTTCTTGTCCTGCCCTCAGGTGCTTTGGAGAATAGCTTGACTCCCACTTCTTTGGGGCAGCCCCTGAGATATTGGAAGACTGCTATCGTCTTCCAGTCCTTCCTTTTGTTAGACTAGACATACCCAGCAACTTTTCATCATTATCATCATCATCATCAGCTTCCAGTCTCCTAATCATCTTCGTTGTGCTCCTCTGGGCTTCCTTGTTTTTCTTTGAAGACGTTTTGCTTCTCTTTCAAGAAGCTTCTTCAACTCTGATGGTGGGAAACAGAAAGATTCAGTCAGAGCCGAAGAAGCTTCTCGGGTGGGAAGTGAAACATCTTCAAAGAAAAACCAGAAAGTCCACTTGCCTCTTGAAAAAAAAAAAAACCTTTGACACAACCGTGACCCATCTCTCCATAAACACAGGTCAGTTTCTCATTCAATTTTATTCAATTTTAACCAGATTCTCAGCTTGGCAGAGAGGCGGTTTTTCCCATCCTCTGTTCCCAAGCAACCGTGTTATTTATTTTGCCCCAAAATGCCGCCTTTCCTTTTAGCTATTTTTTTCGATGGGTTGATTGACAGTGGAAAAAGTGAACATGAGGTTGGCGGAGTAACAGGGTTACAGATGCTCAGAGGAAGGGAAAGGCAACTCTCCGGCAACGACACGCGTTGCAAAAATCTCTGCCTTGCTTAACCACAGAAATTCTGGCCCCGTTCGTGGTCGAAAGCCGAGGAGTGCAGATTTTTCACTAGGGTTTCAATAATTTTTTTAAAATTTTCTTTTTAATCTTACACAAATGGATCTTGATTTATTAACAGCCCTACTACACTCTTCAGTAGCCCCATCTGCTTCTCCCTGTTTGCAATTTGGTTGGTTCGTTACCCACTTTTTGCAACATCTTCTAAACAAAAAATGTTGATTATCGCAGGATATATATATATATATTTTCCTGCCGATATTGCTGTTCTCCCCTCAGCAGGTGTTTCTGTCCACGACTCTTTTTGTTTTCCAGTGTAGGAGTTGCACAACTGTCCCTTTGATCTCACGAGGCTTCTTGGACGACAATAATTTTTAATTTTATTACCATTGTCACCCTGGATGAACTGCGGCTCTTGTGACCTGCCGCCCAAAACGATTTCCCACCCAATCCAGAAGGGGAATATTTTGCTGAGCGAAAATGTAACTTGTAATAAAAACGACGTGAAAAGGTGATTTGTAAGGAAACTTCGCAGCGAGGGCAGCCACGTTTTCAAGGCCTGGGGTCTTCCCACTAAAAATAAACATGAAAAGTGTTTTTTTGTTTTAAAACAGAACAAAACTCTAAGAAATTGGCAGATGCTTTGTATTTTGTGAGATTGAATGGTTCTCCCTTATTAGACGTTCAGTCTTGCAAGAAATTCTGATGTGAAGTTCCTAATCCTTACAAGATTTGACATTATCAAGAGTTGGACACTTTTCAAAACTGTCCTAAAGGTGTCCCAAAGGTACTTTTTCAAGAGGCAACTGGACTTTCAAGGTTTTTCTTTGAAGATGTTTCACTTCTCATCCAAGAAACTTCTTCAGTTATGACTCAGTTCTGGGCTTCTTGTCTGGTTTACCTGATAAGAAAATTATCTTGGCAGTCAGAAGAAAGAGTTAGGCAGTGGTCAGATAAGAGGCAGCTGAGCCCTAAGAAGGAAAAGGGGTATGGCAAACATCTCAGAAGGGACCTTCCCTAGTTTCTTGTGCTATAAAGATAAGGGGGTGGGGGAGAGAGGTACTTTCAGGTATGACCTCGGGAATCAGGAAGAAGAGTTATAGACTAAACAACAGTCAGATAAGAGGCAGCTGAGCCCCAAGAAGGAAAAGGGATGTGGCAAACATCTCAGAAGAACCCTCCCTAGTTTCTTGGGCTGTAAAGATGAAGTGGGGGGAGAGGTACTTGCAAGAATCTCTTAATGCAACCTTACAATAAAGTTAGACCCGGTGCTTCTCGTTAGACATCTAATCCGGACTACCTCATAGGATTTAAAAACTTAAAAGAGCCAAGATCCTAAGGAACAGCGTCGTTTTCTCGTTTTTGACAAGGCGGCAGGTTACATCGGCTTCCAAGTCAATCCCACCGACATGTTTCACAAGCTTTCTTCGCTCCTTTTTCTTGCTCATTTGCTTTCTCCGGTCCAGACGGGCCGTGGAATTTACCTTGCCACCCATTTAAGAATACAATTGTCCCTTTACTGTTTGGGGGGGTTGAGAGGTGGGGGAAACAGGCCGAAAATGGTTACGAGAGTATATAAACCATCTGCCAATAGAGCCTTTTCAACTAATAAATTAGGTGGTCTAGCATAGACCCTCGGGTTTAATCCGTTCTGAAGAACTCCACAATGGCAGCATCAATAGAGAATTACATAGCCAGGTGTTCAGGAATTCCCAGGGCCATCTCTCTCTCCCTCTCCCTATAATCAGATTCCTTGGGGGGATCTGATTGGCTGTGGCTGATTCAGAGTGACAGGACTGAGTAAAAGGTGGTAAGGTGAAATTACGATTCGAACATTTCCTTTAGCATTTTTCTTTTTTTTTTTTTTTTGCACGCACCTTCAAATTTACGGTTGAGGATGAATTCGGGGTGCACGTTCACACGATCCGACATTGTAGGTATGTAGAGAACGGGTGCCTACGTTTTTGTTTTTTTTTTTAATTGGAAGAAGAACAAGGCTTAAATTATTGCTCTGCTCCAGGTCTCTCTGATCCGTTTCTGAGGCGACGGCCCGGCGGAGAATTGACACGGCAACGGGTGGGAAGAGTGGCATAAGATGCCAGTTCTTGATTTGCAAGAATAGACCTCAACAAAATGCCTGGCAGGGTGATTAGGATTCCTTCAGTCGTCGCTGTTGGCTTGAATTGGTTCCAATAAAGGAGAATAGTTGTAGCTCAGAGTTGAAATGAGAGAGGACCTTGGTGCTGTCGGAGCTGTTTCCTTGCAGATGTCTCATGACCCAATTAGGTAATTTTATCAGTGTTAGAAAGGAGTGGGACTTTCTCTCTGTTTATATACAGAAGCTCTTAGCTTGGTGGGTTTTCTTGCAGATGTTTCGTGACCCAGCTAGGTAACTTCACCAGTGTTAGAAGGGAGTGTGGTTTGTGGAGAGGACGAGGAGGTGGTTAGTAAGATAGGTGACCTATGAACATGGTGAATCAATCGGTGAAATAAAATAAACCTTCTTAAGGATAAGCCATGGTTTAGAGGGGCATCTAACTGTAGTTCAGCTTCAGATGCTGGCTTGCTGCTTACATTTTCAAGCAGTCCAACAAGCTGCCTCCAGATTCCTCCCTAGACATCCTTAAGTGTGGGATATTAGCACTCTGGAATTGATTATGTCATTGATGGCTAACCTTTTTGCCATTGCAGGCCAAAAGCGGGTGGAGCGCATGTGCCCACCCATAATTCTATGCACCCCGCTCCCTCACACATGAGCGCACAACTCTCTGTGCTCCCCTTGCTTTTGGCACATGATGGCCCAGTAGGCCACTTTTTTGCTGTCCGAGGCTCCAGAGCCTTTCTAGGAGTCTGGGGAGGGCAGAAACAGCCTTTCCCACCACCCTGGAGGCCGGAAACAGCCCATTTGCTGACTTCCAGGGGGCCCAGAAGGCCTGAAAATCAGCTAGCTGGCGCACACATGCGTGCTGGAGCTGAGCTCGCGTGCCCATTGATATGGCTCCGCATGCCACCTGCGTCCGCGTCACGGGATTATTTAAACAATGGTGAAATATACAGCCCAACGAAATACTTTTGCTCTCCGTATTCGGCCTTCTATTTTACGGGTTGGGTTGGGTTGACCGAATCGGTTGCAGTCTAGGGAATTCGCCAGAGGTCCCGCGGTCCCAGCAGAAAAGGAAGGAGCTCTTCTCTAAAACACAGCATGTATGTTCCCAGGCGTGTGGCACATTAAATAATACATAAATCAGGTTGGAGAAGACCTGCCCATCCGATTTATTAACTTTGACCTTTTTCCCCCATTATAAAGATGGCTTGGTAAATATTTAATGGGCTCTTAACAGATCTTGACACAGTTCCTGGAAGCCGAAGACGTGGGGAGGGGGAGTGTCGTACACGATTAACAAACATTGTTTAATCAAGAGAGGTTGTCCACCCAACAAAAAATACCTACTGTTTTTAAATAGAAATACCCAAGTTTGAAACCCTTCCAAATGACTACTTAGAACGGCTTAGCAAAACTGCCGAAAACCTAGACAAGCAACCTAGACAAAGTCATCTAGACCTTGCCGACAAATATCCATGTAGTCAAAAGCTGTGTTTTACCCCAGTTCAGTTGGTCCTCGAATAACGGCCGGAATGGAGCCCCAAATTTCCAAAACGTCGTTAAGTGAATTTTGCCCCGTCTTGCTTTTTTTTTTTTTTTTTTTTTAAATTTGATTTTATATGCCGCCCTTCTCCGGAGACTCAGGGCAGCTTACAATTCGTTAAGCAATAGCCTTCATACTTTTGTATATTTTATATTTATACAAAGTCAGCTTATTGCCCCCAACAAACTGGGTCCTCAATTTACCCACCTTATAAAGGATGGAAGGCTGAGTCGACCTTGAGCCTGCCTGGGATTGAACTCGCAAGTAATTGCAGCAGCTGGATCTTAAATGCTGCCTTTGTAGGAGGCATTACTCCCCTACGCTACTCAGGCTCCTTGCCACCCTCTCTGCACTTTTTAAGTTAGTCAAAGAGTTGTGAAGCAAATTCGGCTTTCCCCACGGACTTCGGCTTGTCGGAAGGTCGCAAAAGTGGGGGGGAAGTTACATGACCCCGGGATACACTGCGACCGTCGTAAATACGAAAACAGTTGCCAAGCGTCCTGAATTTTGATCAGCTGCTGCGACGGACGTAAGGGTGTGGAAACCGGTCACAAGTCCTTCGGTGCCGTTGTAACTTCGAACGGTCACTAAACTGTTGTAAGTCGAGGAGTATCAACGTGAAGGACCACAGGTAATCCTTGACCTGTTTAACGACCGTTCGAAATTAAAAGAAAAGAGACTTATGACTGGTCCTTATTCCTCCACCACAGTTGCATTATGAACTCTCACACACTTGGCAACTGGAATGTATTGATGACAGTTGCATGTCCAGGCTTAAGGGATCGCTATTTGCAACTTACCCTGACAACGTCCGACAAACGAAGCCCTTGCGGGAAATTGGATTTGCTTAACAACCATAAGATCCACACGACAATGCTTAAATGATTCACTTAACAATGGTGTGGGGGTGGAAGCCCCAACAGCTGTAAAACACGACTTGTTTTATACTTGTGACCGTTTTAGCATCCCCGGGGTCACGTGATTAAGAATTCGTACGCTTGTCAACTGACCCGCATTTATGACGGTCACAGTGCAGGGGTGGTAGTCACTTACCTTCGCTACCGGTTCACAAATGTGAGCACACGGGTCACCTCCGCGCATCCACAGAACGTCAAAAACGGGACGTGATGACGTCCAGGCGAGTGGGCGGAGCCTCCTGCAGCCTCCGCTACCATTTTGCCCGAGCCGGATGGAACCGGCGGAATACCCCCACTATCACAGTGTCCCCGCAGCGTCTTGCGATCCTCTTTCGCGACCTTCCCGAGAAACAAAGTCAATGGCGAAGCCCCGATTCAAGGTCGCAAACATGGGGCCGGGAATTCACTTAACCAATGTCTCGCCTTAATAGCGGGAAGTTGGCCGGTCGTAAGTCAAGGAGGCGGGCAGCAGAGGAGAAGCCGAGCAAGCGTGTTTTCAGTTTTCTGCGGGGAAAAAAACCCAAAGATCATAACATTGGCTCTTAATGCAAATCCGAGCAGCGAAGATGGGGAAAATGGGAGCATTTGACGTCTTGTAGCACTGTCTTTCAAACGTCAGTCGTCCCCCTGCCCTTTATTGATTCCCCATTCCAGCCACCCGATATGAGAAAAACAGATTGGCGCCCAATTTCTTCGGCCTGCAGGTGCGAGGGTTTGGGTGTGTGTGAAATGAACCCCCCCCCCTTTCTCCGGCGGAGAAGAACTCGTCTTTTATTAAGAATGCGATAACTCTTCGGTGGGGCCCTCTGGACCGCGTGATGTATATCAGCTGCCGAAATGCGAACGGGGTTACGAAGCAGCACCGTGGCTGATTTGCGCTCTTTTGTCATCGTTTTAAACATCGGTTTCAAAAAAAAAAAAAGATGGTTTGGAGGTTTTGTTTCTATTTTTATCCTGCAGGTGTTGGGCGCGATGAGATGATACGCCGGGTGCGAATAGGACGCGATTAATTGGTACTGCCGGTGTGATTTTTGATCGTTCTTTTGTTTTGGCTTCTCAATCTGAAAGGCGGAGAGCATTTGCACAAATATTGCGGTGTAATTACCATAAGTGTCTTCTTGAGATGTGTCTATATGTGGTTTAGTCATGCGCAGGAATCCACACTCCCTTTTAGCACTGATAATGTTCCCTAGTTGGGTGATGAAACGCCTGGAAGAAAATATCCAAGCTCAGAGCTATATGGGGATCAAGCCACACTCAATATGTGATGATGTTCCCTAGTTGAGTGATGAAACTTCTGCAGACAACCAAACTCAGAGAACACCAAGGACTTAGATGAACCACACTGAGTTTTCATTCTTTAAAAATTTCCAGTCAACATCTATACGTACCAACCAGCTTCCTTCCATCGTCTCCTATTCTGGCATTCCCTCTTAAGCCATCTTCCCCGAGCACTTGTATGCCTATGACTAATCACGATCCATTACTTTAATGGCCCAGTTATTTTCCTCCCTCTGCTCCCCAGCTCCAAATTGAAACTGCAAATGTGTAATCTGCCCATTATCTTAATTGGGCTTCCAATTATTTGGCTCGTAGAGTTAAGAAACGGGCACCAGTTAATTTATCATCTTTGGATTGGTCCGAGGACCCAGTTCCAAGTCCCTTAAATGAGGAGGCGCTTTTGGTGGGATATGTGCTGACCCTCAGGATTGATTTTCTCCAAATTTGGACGAAAGACGTCTTTGGGGGTGTTTCTGTGTGCTTAAGTACTTGCCCCCCCCCCCAAAAAAAGAGGAATGAGGAGAGAACAAAGTTAGTAACTCTCTCCAAGGCCTCTAAATTACTGACTGAGAATCGAGATTAGCCAAAAGAACATGCATTTCCACAAATTACTTTGTCCCTTAGTTTATGGCCATTCTTCCAAAAAAAAAAAAAAGCAGACTTGGTGGAATGGTTTTAAGTGTGAGAAACAGTTCAAAACCAGTTTTTTTCAGTGCTGTTGCAACAGCGTTGTGGAGGGAAATGGGCGATTCAGAAATAGAAAATATAAATACAGAAATTAAAAAAAGAACTTAGAACAGTCGCTTATATGACTGATTGTAAGCACGGGTAGCCATCTCTATCACTGCCTCTCTAGTGAGAGCTCTGGAGCAGGTGCTGAATTACTTTGGATAGATGATAGATAGATAGATAGATAGATAGATAGATAGATAGATAGATAGATAGATAGATAGATAGATAGATAGATAGATAGATACTGTAGATAGATAGATAGATAGATAGATAGATAGATAGATAGATAGATAGATAGATAGATAGAGATAGATAGATAGATAGATAGATAGATAGATAGATAGATAGATAGACAGACAGACAGACAGACAGACAGACAGACAGACAGACAGATCTATATTTCTACATCTATAGCTCTATCTATCCATCCTTCCATCCATCCATCCATCGTGGCTTCTGTTTCCAAAGCTTTTTTGTAAACCAGACCCAGGAAGTTCCTGGTCTCCAGATAATAAAGGGCCATCTTTCCCAAATAAAACTGCCATCCTTCCCATGATCAACATGTCTCCAACAGAACATTTGGACAAGAGTCCTGGCGTTGGTTGTCATCTTCTCAGCCACTTGCTGATGTCGGAGGCCTGATCACGCTTGTTGTGAAAGTCCTTCCATTTCCCAGACAAAGCGTCAGAGAGAGCCCAAAATACCATATGGCCAATTATGGTCTGTTTCTTTCAGAGCCCATGTGCTTTATAGGCAAAATGCTTTGGTGGCATCAAACTGCACTTTTTTGGAAGAAAATCTCAAGTTTCTGGCCAAAATCCTCTCCATCCTGGCTTAAGGAAGCAATGGAATGAAATAAAAGGAAGCCGTCCAGGGGTTATTGGTGTTTATACATCCCTCACTCTTTTTAATTTAACATTAAGATTTTTTTTAATAGAACGTACAAATACAAAGAAAGGAACATAAATAGTCAGAAAGAAGGAATGGAGAGGGAGAAAGAATGAAAGAAGAAAAAGCATAGAAATGCAAAAAACCCCCCCAAGAAATCAGTTACAATGTCTTTTACAAAAGATATAAATGTAGCTTAAATTCATCTTGCAGTTTAGAACTCTACTCGATAGAGAAACACTTAATCTCTCCCCTGGCTCAAGCTGATGAAGGGAGGAGAACTTGTGGCTCAGAGGTTAATACAGCTGCCTAACATGCAGGCAGCCTAAGTTCGAATCCAAGTAAGGAAATGGCTAGCTGATGAGAGCTAAATAGCTTGAAATAGATCTATACCAGTCTCCCTTTATTTCTTTATCAACGAAATATAAATTTGGTATAAAATGGTTTGTTGTGAATATATATATTAATGAGAGGAGTTGTTCCATTTTGCCTTCTCTGCTAATTCCATTCCTTTGACTAACTAACCGCTCTTCTGTTGTCGTTATTTATTTTTACCTCTTTTTTTGGTATCCTGCTTTATTATTTTTACAAGTAACTCAAGTTGGCAAACAAACCTAATCCTCCTCCCTCCTTCTATTTTTCCCAAAATAACTCTGTGAGGTGAGCAGTGCTGAGAGATAGTGACTGGCCCAAAGTCACCCAGCCAGCTTTTATGCTTAAAGTGGGACTAGAACTCCCAGTCTCCTGGTTTGGCCCAAACTCATCCAACCAGTTTTTATGCCTAAAGTGGGAGTAGAACTCACTGACTCCTGATGATTGGTCCAAAGTCACCCAACCATCTTTCATGTCTTAAGTGGGACTGGAACTCACGGTCTCCCATTTTCTAGCCTGGTGCCTTAACCACTGGGCCAAACTAGCTATCCTACTGTTATAGTTCAATCTTTCCAATACAAAGTATCCCTGATTCTTTTTTAGAATTCTGTCCCGTCGAACTCATGAGCATTTTTCATTTGTATTCCTGTTTCCAGCTGCAGTATCACACCGGCCTGGCCTCTGGCCTTTTGAATCAGCAGTCTCTGAAGAGGTCGGCGAACCAGATGGGGGTTTCCGCCAAGCGAAGGCCGAAGGCTCAGCCCACCACCTTGGTGTTACCACCTCAGTAAGTGTCCAACGTGTGCATGTGTGAAAGGCACTCGAACGAAATCTGGTTTACAAAAGGAATCCTGGTTTTTCTGGGTCAGAAGTGCCTGGTGGCTTCCGTGTCTGAGGCAGGACTAGAATTCACAGTCCCCTGGTGATTGATGCAAAGTCACCCAGCTGGTTTTGATGCATCCAGCTGGCTTTCTAAGGCAGGACTAGAACTCACCGTCTCCTGGTGATTGGCCCAAAGTCACCCAGCTGGCTTTCATGGCTAAGGCAGGACTAGAACTCACCGTCTCCTGGTGATTGGTGCAAAGTCACCCAGCTGGCTTTTATGGCTAAGGCAGGACTAGAACTCACCGTCTCCTGGTGATTGGTGCAAAGTCACCCAGCTGACTTTCGTGGCTAAAGCTGGGTTAGAATTCACAATTGGCCAGTTTCTAGCCTGTTGCCTTCATCATTAGACCAAACTAGCGTGGTGCAATGTGGGAATTGGGTCAACCTTTTGGGGGACTATGCTGTTAATGAAGGGTCCTGCTGCATCTTTGTGAAGGATGGAGCCACTCTCTGAAAGTAGTTGAGATGGGCAGAGAAGAGCGAGGGCATCCAAGGACATCGTATACATTTTTTTCCAGTTTTTATTCCACCTAGCTACCATCACTTGCAGACTGACGGATTGCCATGGGTGTGGGTGTGTGCGCACACACACGTGTGTGTGTGTTTGTGTGTGTGTGTGTGTGACAGAGAGAATTTTTCTACCGTCCTCTCCACCCAACAAAGCCAGCTCCGTGCTTTGTTAGCAACTTTCCCTCCGTCTCTCCGATTTGCTCATTATTCTCCATCAGGCTGACAAGAAAAATGGAACGAAGGCTGAAATTAAATAATTGCTTAAAACTCCGAGATGAGCTGCTTGTCCCCCCGGACTTCCCTACCGGGTGAGGAAATAGGTTTTGTCTGGTTGAGAATCCTCCAGTTGGGACGTGATTTAACAAGGAGATTTTGGCACTTTTTTTGAGGGGGTGGCCAGGGAACGAGAGACCAGGAGAAGAGGGAATAAGAGGAAAATTTTGTGGAATTGCTTTTCGGTTTCTTGCCTTGTCTTTAGAGATTTTGGAAGCGTTGTGGGATGTCCGTGATTAGATCTTGAAATTTGACAGCCCACAGAACCAGGTTTCATCGTAGTTTGAAAACAAGGGGGGAATTGGGCAAGCGTTGCCCCCATTTTATGGTTGAACAATGCGATCCAGACAAGCAGGTTTTCCAAATCTCTGATTAGCCCCTTCCCTGTTTTGTTTTGTTAAATTATGATCAAACTTCTCTGCTGAATATCTCGCCGAGGCAACTATAATGAAAACACGATAGAAATCATTAAAACAATAAATAAAAAATAAGAGAGTGGGGGGGGGGGAGGGAGAGGAAGGGGGTGCCATGAATGAGAGAGGTGACATAAATGGATTGATGGGGGCTGGCTGGCTGGCTGGGTGGGTGGGTGGGTGGGTGGGTGGGTAGATAAAAAGATAGACAGATGAGTGGGATGGATGAATGGATAGATGGATGAAAAGAGAGAGATGTGCCATGAACGAGAGATGTGTCATAAATGGATGGATGGGTGGGTAGTTCGATAAATAGATAGATTAGATGTGTAGTGTGAGAGAGATATGATATGATATGATATGATATGATATGATATGATTAGATAGATAGATAGATAGATAGATAGATAGATAGATAGATAGATAGATAGATAGTATTGGTGTGATGGACCGACAGACAGATAGAGGGAGGGAGAGATAGATAGATGGATGGATGGGTTAGTGGGTGGATCGATAGGTTAGATATGTGTGAAAGATGGATGGATGGATGGATGGATGGATGGATGGATGGATGGATGGATGGATGGTATTGGTGAGATGGACCGACAGACAGATGGAGGGAGAGATGGATGGATGGATGGATGGATGGATGGATGGATGGATGGATGGTATTGGTGTGCTGGACACACAGAGATAATGGGAGGGAGGGATAGGTAGATAGATACCTCAGTTCTGGACTTAAAATATATTTATGAACTTATTTAATCAATTTATATAGCCAGTAAAGGCTTTATTTATGAAAGGCAAAATGGAGGTTTCCCCTGGAATCAGCACTGTTCGAAGCTCAACACAGTCAGCTATGTTTCAGTGTCATTCCTTGAAATGGGCTGAGGTTTCCCCCTCCCTCCTATCTTTGCTCTTTCCTTCTCTCTTTTTCTCCCCTGCAAAAAAACAAAATGGTCAAAGGACTGTGACTCTTCCCTCTCTTTGCTGTCTCCAGAGTTGGGAGTTGGGAACAACTTCTCCTTCAGATGGTAAAAGCGTTTAGAATCCAAATTCAGTGGAGAATAGATCCATCCTGTTTGGCTCTCTGTTTTATGTCGTTTTCCACCTTGAGCTGATAGCCTTCCGCTTAATCACAATTTTTTTAGTCATTCTGATCAGTTTTATATGCAGCAATCATTCTTGGATTCCAATAACTCTCTCTTTGAGTGGAGCCAAATTTTAGTCATGTAATATGCAAGACGTGCAGCCGTTAGATTGACATGCTTAATTAATTTCTCAACTAATGCTCGTTTTATGTCTGCAATGTGTCATTGGCCGTAATAAAGAATCTCTCTGAGCTTTTTCATGTCATATCAACCTGAAGTAGATTAATCTATACTTGTTAGCACTCCTCCCTCTTTCTTTCTTTCTTTCTTTCTTTCTTTCTTTCTTTCTTTCTTTCTTTCTTTCTTTCTTTCTTTCTTTCTTTCTTTCTTTCTTTCTTTCTTTCTTTCTTTCTTTCTTTCTTTCTTGTACAGCTGGGCCTGTTGGTACAAAACTTGGAGAATTTCATCTGCATGGCTACATGGATAGACAGACAGACAGATAGATAGATAGATATACTGTCGATAGAAAGATGGATGGATGGATGGATGGATGGATGATAGACAGACAATAGAGATAGATAGATAGATAGATAGATAGATAGATAGATAGATAGATAGATGATAGATAGACAGACAGACAGACAGACTGTAGATTGATGGATGGATGGATGATAGACAGACAAACATAGATGGATGGATGGATGGATAGATACCATGTTTCCCTGAAAATAAGACCCTGTCTTATATTTTTTTTGAACCCTGAAATAAGCTCTTGGCCTTATTGCCATGCGCTCAAAAGCCCGATTGGGCTTATTATCAGGGGATGTCTTATTTTGGGGGAAACTGGGTAGATGGATGGATAGAAGGATAGAAGGGAGAAATAGACAGACAGACAAACAGACATGATACAGATAGATTTTGCAAATAGATAGAAGGGATTAATGGATGGATGGATGGATGGCTAGATCTTAATGTATAGACAAAATTGGACCTGTATTCAGCCTTTGTTGTCTTCCTCTATCCCTAGAGGAAGAATTTTGTACAATCCTAACTAAGGGCACAAAGAAAGACTTACCGTAGCAAAAACAAAAAATCGCAAATAATATCTGACAAAGTAAAGATTTCTATTCCAGAGAGACCAAAGAAAACTAAACTTCGAGTAATAACTTCGACTCTTCTACATGTCTTTACTACAATACTGATTTCGGCTTTTCTCTCTTTCTTTCTCGCACTCACAGTACCCTTACCGGCAAACGCCGCCTTAAGTAACAATATTCATTAAGCACCTCTGAGATAATATGCAATAAAAGAATAATCCACAGGCCTAGGTCTTGGCTTCTCCCTGGAAGAGTTAATATAATTAAAGATTAAAATACTATGTGCTTTTTTCGAGACGGAGATCCCATTTTTATACAAAATGGGAATTGCATTAATAAGGAAGAGATCATTTTCCAATAACATGCGGGGTATGAAAGGGGATGTTTTCGATATCCTGCTCGTGTGGCTTATCCTGCCGTTCCTCGCATGATTGTTTTTTCAGGACATTTAAATTAGCAAGTGCAAAAAATGGCACAACAGGGTGCCATCCGAGTGTGAATCACACGAGCGGGCTTCTCCAAAGAAAATGGCACTTTTCTGCTAGCCAGGGAGCAATTCAAAATTCATGGGGCATCAGGAACGTGGAAGGAATCCCTCCTTCCGCCCTCCGTTTTAAAATCCCTTTTTGGGAAGGTGATCTGCTAACTGTCAGCTCTTCCTGATAAGTGCAGGGTGATGTACGACTCTGTGCTCCTTGCCATTTTGCCCCGTAGGTACAATTTCAGAAAGAGAAAGTCAGAGTGCAAACATCATCTCGATACACCAAACTTAGATGGAGCCTTTAAGTCTGGGTCCAGTTTGACCCTTTAAATCACCATTCAGCTCATCCTCAGCTAACTGCGGTTAACATCCAGGGCTTAGTACAGGTAGAGTTCTGGACTTACAACCAAGGGTGAAATGCTACCGGTTTGGACCTGTTCACCCGAACCAGTAGTAATAAATGCTACCAGTTTGGGTGAACTGGTATTTCCAAAAAGCAGGAAATCCTACTTTTTAGCGAATCTAAATCGCGCGGCACAGCTATGTCCCCCCTCCCACTGTTCTACTTACCTTTGCAGACTCAGAAAAGGCTTCTTAATCCTTCTTTTTCAGAGCTACGGGGTAGCGCCTGGGGTGCGCATGCATGTGAAGCGTGCATTTGGCACGCACTGCGCATCCGTGTGAAGCGAACTGGTAGCGAAGCGGGAGCAGACTTCAGAGCATTTCACCCCTGCTTACAACCGTTTCTTTAGTATTGATGACGGTTTTGTGACCCAGGCCCAAGTAGGTAGTATTGGACGCAAACAGTTCTAAAACAAACAGACTTTATTAGAACAGCTGAGAATTAGCTCATTCTGAGTCCAAACTAAATTAAAACAAATTCTTCTTAACACAAATTCTTCAGTCTAATCACCAACCTTCGTATAATTAGGCAAACTACCAAAAGCTTCTCTTGGCAAAAGTTAGGAAGCAGAAGACAAGAACAAGTCTATTGACGTTGTTTTCCAAGAAGAGACGTTGCCGGTCTTTTAAGCCTTATCATCTCTTGGCCTTACTCCCGAGTCGTCCTCTTTGCTTGAGCTTCTCTTGCCTTCTGGCAGCTCTTCTCACACGTGCACTAGGAACAGGCTCCTCCTGTTCCTCTGCCTCTCTACTGTCAGCCTCTGGAGGATCTGGAGTCCACGCATCACTCCCTGATGGCCCTGGCCCCATCTCTGCCTCCGACGCAGAGCCCTCATCCGGGCCTTCCCCAGCCTCCAGGACTGGTCCATGTTCTTCCTCAGCCTCATCGCTCTCCGACTCTGCTGCCAGCTCCTCAGGCTGCTGGCGGACCACAACAGACGGTCGCAGTGTCCTGGGGACCCCTTTTGCGACCTCCTGACGAGCAGAGACAAGCAATGGGAAGCCAAATTCACTTAACAACCATGTGACTAACTTAACAACTGATGGAGGAAGAGCCGGTGGCTTGGGAACCAACTGATAAGGGCACGGGGAGCCTGCAGCTGCATAACGGGCAGAGGACGAAACCGAGAAAGGATCCACCCTAACTGAAATCAGGCTGCAAAAAGAGCGAGTGAGCTGTCCTTTCAGACTTGCCAGATTCTGTTATATCTTCCCTCCCTTCTCTGCTCCCTTGTAGTTTCTTGTCTTCTCCCTCCAAATGTCAAGAAAACTACATTGCCAGTTGTTAGGGATTGGAGGCGATTGGTCAACACCCCAAGTTTAAGACAGCTGCAATTAAATCTTGATTAAGTTCTAGGGATCTCTGGGAGATCGTAAGCGGATGCATTTTGCTCTTTTTGTAAAAAAAAAAAAAAAGAAAAAAAAGAAAGGGATTTTGGACACTTAAGCAATAACCGTTGACGTCCAAAGGAGCCCAGATTACTTTTTCAATAAAGACCACCTCATCCCCGGCTTTCTTTAAAGTCATTGCTACATAATTTTCTGCAGAGGAGGCATTAAGTAACCCAACAGCTTGGGTGTCAGCCAAGCACTGTTTTCACACGCTGAATTCTAACTGCAATCTTAAAAGAGGGTGAGTTAGTATAATGGCTTGGTGGAATGACTCTGGATTCGAGGAAATTCTGCCAAGCTTCCTAACCAGGTTTGCAACAGTACTCCGAATTCAGCACCTTCGGAGAGATTTGCGTTATTAGAAGACGTAATTGATCACCTGTTAAGGGTTCGAGCACGAAAGACCAAGGCGACACATTAAATTCCAGTTAAATTGATTTCTTTCTCCTGTTTATGTATTAGCACCACATTTAGCACTGTTTGGGGGCTAGATAAAGGTTAAGAGAATTCAAGAGATGTTGGACTTTCTCTGCCCTCAGGCTCTGCCAGTCCTCTACAGGAGGTGAGCTTGGGAGAATGGGTTAGAGAATCATACAAGAATAACCAGGCCGTTCCAAGTAATTGTGAGAGGGATCTCGGAGTCTTGGTGGACAACCAATTAAAAATGAGCCAACAATGCAATCCTAAATTGCATTAACAGAAGGATACAATCAAGATTAAGGGAGGTACTAATTCCACTCTATAAAGCCTTAACAAGACCACACCGAGAATACTGCATCCAGTTTTGGTCACCACACTATAAAAAAGATGTTGAGACTCTAGAAAAAGTGCAGAGAAGAGCAACCAGGAGGATTAGGGGACTGGAGGCTCAAACAGACGATGAACGGTTGCAGGAACTGGGCATGGCTAGTCTAGTGAAGAGAAGGACCATGGAAGACATGATAGCTGTCTTCCAATATTTGAGGGGCTGCCACAGAGAGGAGGAAGGGGGTCAAGCTATTCTCCAAAGCACCTGAAGGCTAGACGAGGAACAAGGGATGGAAACTGATCAAGGAGAGATTCAACCTGGAAATAAGGAGACATTTTCTGACAGTGAGAACAATCAACCCATGGAACAGAAGTTGCCTTCAGAAGTTGTGGGAGCTTCACCACTGGAAGCTTTCAAGGAGAAACTGGACTGCCATCTGCCAGAAATGGTATAGGGTCTCCAGCTTGGGGGGGAAGGGGGTTGGACCAGATGACCTACAAGGTCCTTTCCAACTCTGTTAATCTGTTAAAAGGCAAACCTTGGGATAATTATGGTGCGAATTTACCAGACTCCACAAGGGCGTGATAAGTAGCCCTCAACCACAATTGTCCCCAGATTTCCTGTTGGTAAGCCAAGACGGTTTTAAGTGAGTTCTCAATGTTATGACCTCAATGTCATAACGGATAATTGTAAGTCGAGGGCTACTATACAACTTGGTGGGCTCTCCGTGAGCTTTGCCACAAGGCAGGTTCTCGTTCAACTCTCGGCCAGCATTACTACGGAAGCTTTTATTTATTTTGGATGGGCCAATATGTCTCTGAATTATGACTTATAAAATTGTCTGGCTGGCAGCTCCAGCTGTATCAGCAATTTCCCAGGAACAAAATCATTCATCTGGAAAGCGGAGTCTTTTTGTCTTAATAGAATTGCAAATGGACTAATAGCATATTTGGAGCGGAGAGCTTGGCCTCTTGTGCAAGAGGCATTTTTAATCCCTGTGTCAAGTCTCACATTGGTCAGGGGACCAAGAGGTGCTGGAGGAGAATACGAGGCTTAAGACCGGGCTGGGAAGGAGATAGAAGGACCGGTGGATTTTTTTTTTTACTATCACATTTGTTTATCGATTTATTTGTGACCGGCTGTTGTTATTTTTATAAACAACTGAATGGAACCTACCTAATGTTTATTCCACCTCCTATTTTCCCCACAACAACAACAACCCTGTAAGGTGGGCAGGGCTGGGCTGAGAGGGTAAGTGACTGGCCTGAAGTCACTAAGCTGGCTTTCCTGCCTAAGGCAGGACTAGAACTCCCAATCTCCTGGTGATTGGCCCAGAGTCACCCAGCCGGCTTTTGTGCCTAAAGTGGGACTAGAATTCACAGTCTCCTGGTGATTGGTCCAAAGTCACCCAGCTGGCTTTCATGCCTAAAGCGGGACTAGAACTCACCGACTCCTGGTTGACCGCTCCAAAGTCACTAAGCTGGCTTTCCTGCCTAAGGCAGGACTAGAACTCCCAATCTCCTGGTGATTGGCCCAGAGTCACCCAGCCGGCTTTTGTGCCTAAAGTGGGACTAGAATTCAGAGTCTCCTGGTGATTAGTCCAAAGTCACCTAGCCAACTTTAATGCTCAGGCAAGACTAGAACTGGATAACTTAATCAGGGCTAGTAAAGCCCTCTTTATATTCCTTGCCAGTGCTCTCCTTACCAGCCCTGATGACATTACCTAGTTGGGCCATGAAACGTCTTGCAAGTAAAGCGTCAAGCTGAAGAGAGCAGCAAAGACCCCCACCTTACAACCCTGATCAACAAATATTTTCGTTTATTCTTCAGCGCTCCCTAGGGGCACAACAGAGCCCATGTTGCATCTCTTCTTGACTTATTAAAGCCACAACATCTTTCTCGCAGGCATGGTTTCTCTCTCTCTCTCTCTCTCTCTCTCTCTCTCTCTGCCGCCGTGTTTCAGAAATTGGAAAACTTCACACAGCCTTAATGCCTACCTTAGTTACGACAATGTTCCAACTGAACGGAACGAGAGCTTTCCAACCTCAGCAGTCAACATCTGTTTGCAACAGATTCTTCTTCTGACACTACTCTCAAGGAAAAACACACACAACCTACACCCACACCCACACACAAATACACCCTGCGCACGCACGCACACACACACACACACACAACTCCGATAAATTGTCAGGTTTCTCAGAAAACGATGTTGCAATCAATAGAAGCAGCTCTAAACCTTTTAAGCTTGCTAAGACTGTTTTGCATTCTTGGGAGATTTTCCCGACTTTTAAAGGTTACAGCCTGCTAACATTTTGGTTACAGTTTGTGTAAAAAAAAGATAATAAAATTTAAAAAAGCTTCTGGGAAAAAATATATCAGAAAAATATAAATTTTCTTCTGCCGTTGTATCGATTTAACAGATGGCCAATGCGGCTTCGGCAGAAGACGCATTTGAGCTGCGATGCCATCCCAATGGATTTATCCTTAAAAAGTTATGTAATGGAAAGTTATGTCGGCTTACAACTATTTGTAGGCCCGCTCTGTAAGGGGAGGTGAATAAATGAGGACTCAGATTGCCCGGGGGCAATACAAGGCAGTCCTTGACTTACGACAATTTGCTTAGCGATCATTTGAAGTTATGTCGGCATTGAAAAAAGTAATTTATGACCATTTTTCACACTTAACGACCATGGGTCATGTAATTTACTGTACACTCGGATGCTTGACAACTGACGGTTGCTGCACCCCGGAGTCGCGTGATCATTTCTTGCAACATTCCGACAAGCAAAGCCGATGTGGGATGCCAGGTTCACTTTAACATGCAGGGATTCACTTAGCAATTGTGGTCAGAAATGTCGTGAAATGGGGGGGCAAAACCCACTCACGCTCAGCCACCTCGATTTTGGGGTTCCATCTGTGGCCGTAAGCCGAGGACTACCCGTATGCTGACTCTGCACACCGCTTATCCTCCATTATTGACTCCTAAATCTCAGTTTAGCGTTGATCTTAATCTCTCCGCATGCAAGTCGGAGACTCTGGAAAACGAGAGACCTATTTTCGTTGTGTCTTCATGAGAACCGGCCAATCTTTTGCGGTGGGGGAGGGGTGATGGTTGAGTAGTAGATTGTCAGGGTTCCGACGGATCCCATTAAATCATGAATCTCAAGCCAAGCTTCAAAAGAAATCCAGTCATTTATTAGGAGCTTCATGTCAGCATGTTCCCAAGTGAAGCCAGCTCTGACCCTACGTAATTTACGCTCCAATTATGACCCCGTTTCCCCCCTCCCCCCAGGGTGTGTCATCAATCAAATTTCAACAGAGCAGTTTTGTGGGTTATAGAAGTCACTCCCCTTCGGCTGCTGTAGGTAACCCTGGGATACAGCCTTGAGGGAGATAAGCGTGGAATGCGCTTTTTTGGGGGGGGGGGGGCTGCTGTGCAGTTTAGCCAGTTTCCCATCCTCCCTGGCTTATGGCAACTCAAGAGCTTTGCGAGTTGACATTGATATTTTTTGCAGGCTTGCGCTCGGATCTCTTCCTTCGGCAGGATATTGGAAAGCAATATTAACATTTTACAGAGCCGCTCTAAGCCGGTTCCCCGAGGCCCGCCTGCCTTTCCCTTTTCCCAAATCGCGCTTCATCCGGGTGGATTCATTTCCCTCCATTTGATTCCTTTCCCTCCTCGATTCCTACGGGCGCCTCTTTTCTCTCCCTCGCTGGGTAATAAGCCACATTTTCTCGTTCCCCTCCCCTCCCCGATAGCCTTACCATCCTTCCTTGATAATTCCGCACAGGAACACGAGCGTTTCAAGGTTCATTATTCACCCTGCTTTTCCTTTAAAAAAAAAAAAAAAAAAAGATGATAGGAAACATCCCAGGTACGTTCCAGCTGCCAATTCTTTAGCGCTTGAATCGAAGCCAGCGTAACAAACACCGAAGCACACTTGATTGATGAAGGCCTTGACAAAAACCATCCTCTCCTTGTCTCTTCTTCTAATTTCCCTCTCGGGAGGCATCAGCAACGCTGTTTGTCCCTCGTCGGAACCGAATCGTCCAATTAAGCCATCCTATCGCTTCCAGAGGCTGGCACCATTTTCCAACCCTAATCGGATTGCACGTAAAACAGCTGTTAATTGCATTTCCTTTTCTAAACCTCTGATGCAGTTTACAGGGGAGTCCTCTACATATGACTGCAAGCAAGCCCAGCACGTCAGGGTTCCAAGTAACAAACTCCGAGGCCAAGGCGCTCTTCAAATCCCAAATTTATTGGGCATATCTTATTGGCACATCTGGTGAAAAAACCGAGGTTTTCCCCAGCCAAATTAAAAATCAAAGTTCTACCCCTCCGGATCAAATAATAATTTTAAAAAAATGGATGAATCTGCAGAGATGGACAGATTATCTATGGAAATGAAAGAGAGGGAGGACACCGTGTACTATTTAATATGGAATAAATGGTATTCCTGGCTGGAGAGTAAACATAAAACTTAAGGGATGTTTTTGTTATGAGATCGAATTGTAAATAGAAATCAAGATAATTTGAATAAAGATGTAAGTTTAAGTTATTTAGAAGTAGAATTTGTGTAAAATTAGGGTTAGGGTTAGTGTAAAGTAAAGTTACAAAGGACTAGAACTCGCCATCTCCTGGTGATTGGTTTTCATGCCTAACGCAGAACTAGAACTCACCGTCTCCTCATGATTGGCCCAAAATCACCCAGCCAGTTTTCATGCCTAAGGCAGAACTGGAACTCACCGTCTCCAGGTGATTGGCCCAAAATCACCCAGCCAGTTTCCATGCCTAAGGCAGAACTAGAACTCTCCATCTCCAGATGATTGGCCCAAAGTCACCCAGCCAGTTTTCATGCCTAAGGCAGAACTGGAACTCACCATCTCCAGGCAATTGCCCCGCTCAGTCTCCCACTTTCTAGCTTGGTGCCTTATCCCCCAGACCAAACTGGCTCTCTTGCCCCTTTTATCAGACGCTTCGGGGATTATGGGTGCTGTATTCCGACACGGATGTGGCATGCCACGGAGGAAGCGCGGGCAGGACTTAATGGGCGTTTCTCTCTCATCTCTCTCTCTCTCTCTCTCTCTCTCTCTTTTCTTTTTTGCCAAGTTGCAATCTGCAGAATTAACTCTCCATCGTTCCAGTGCCAAATTGCTCATACGGAGACTGGATTCGGCGGTCAGCAGATTTCCCCATCTGATCTGTCTGAAAGGGTCATGACAGATGAGGGGTCCTTCCAGCCCCCATTAAATCCTCTTAACTTTAAATCAAGTGGGATTCTCGTCCGTTTGAAAATTTCGGTCCTTGAGAAGTCCGGATCCACCAATATCTCCCTCCCCCGCCCGAACTAGTTTTAATGGGATTGATTTTTCTAATTGGCGCTAATCGGATATTCTCTCAATTTCTCTCTTCCTGTCTCCACCTTCCTGCTAGGTTCCAAGAAGGTGTAAATCTGCAAGTTGTGTTAAAAGGAGACCTGTTGTCATCAAACCATGTATGTTATATATTGATAGAACAATAAAAGTATATAATAGTTAAAAGATAGCTCCAAAAATATCCTAGAGTAGTATTCTTCCCGCAGATGAGTTAAATAAGAACCTTGAAGGTATAATAAATAGATTTGGTTTTTTTAAAAAAAATGCTTATTAAGATCTGCCCACTCCCAACATTTCTTTTCTCCAAAATCTCTACCTAGGTTGAGCCGGCTCCTGATTTCTCATTTATCCATCTTTTGATTTCTCACCTTACACTTCTGAATGCGGTCCTTGGCCCAAACGAACATATATTTCCTTGTGATTTGTTGTAAGGGACTTGGCACAGATGCACAAAGTTTTTGGTGGAAGTCAGAACTGAGTTTTACCAGTTGTCTTTTGCGTTTCAAGGGCTTTTGGCATTCTCTGTACAATCACTCCAGGTTCTTAGATTTCTGTTGGGGAAGGAGAAGGAATTCAGAGCAGGGTTTTATGGGTCCTAAAAATCTCGTTATTTCTGTAAGGGATGACGTGACAGCAGTATTCCAATATCTCAAGGGTTGCCCCAAAGAAGAGGAGTCAAGCTATTCTCCAAAGCCCCAGAAGGCAGGACAAGAAGCAATGGGTGGAAACTAATCAAGGAGAGAAGCAACCTAGAACTAATGAGAAATTTCCAGACAGTAAGAACAATTAATCAGTGGAACCACTTGCCTCCAGAAGTTGTGAATGCTCCAACACTGGAAGTTTTAAAGAAGAAACTGGATAGCTATTTGAATGGAATGGGTATAAGGCAGTGGTGAAATCTGAGCCGGTTTGCTACCTGTTCGCTGGCTGCGAATGCGTGATGTGCTGTGCGATCGTCCGAGCCCTTTTTTTTTTTTTACTTTTTTAAAGCATTTTTTTACTACCTATTCGCCCGAACTGTAAAAAGATATTTAAAAAGTAAAAAGGAGAAGGAGAGAAGAAGAAGAAGAAGAAGAAGAAGAAGAAGAAGAAGAAGAAGAAGAAGAAGAAGAAGAAGAAGAAGAAGAAGAAGAAGAAGAAGAAGAAGAAGAAGAAGAAGAAGTCGTTCCCATGATTGCACATTGCTCAGCTGATGTGCAATTCGGGCACATCAGCCCAATTTTGGTTTGCCCACAATTTTGGGCAAATCGGCCCAAACCGGTAGCATTTCACCTCTGGTATAAGGATCTCCTGCTTGAGCAGGGGTTGGACTTCCTCCAAGGTCCTTTCCAATCTCTGTAATTTTCTTATCTGATCAGAATAGAAAGGGATAATCGTAAGGGTCTCATTCAAGAAGCTTGTTCAGTCTGCAACAGTGTAGGGTTTCTTGCCTAAGCAGGGGGTTGGATTAGATGACCTCCAGGGTCCCCTCCAACTCTTGTCATTCTGTATTCTTCAATAAATATACTCATATAGTCATCAAACGAGGTAGCCGAAAGGGAGACAACCTTCTATATTTCCTACTTAGCCTCTGCCTTTTGTTTGTCCTTGTGCTGTCTAAGAGCATAATCAAGATTTATTCAGTTCCTTCCTCAAACCACAGCAAGGAAGAATTCCGGATGCACGAGTTAAATGCTGGTGCTACAGAAATATGATGCCTTGCCGCGATCCATGGGAAGAGACCTGGCACTGGGTTGAAACACAAGCGTTTAGCACACTCAGAGCCAGTAACAACATTTTAAAAAAAGAAAAAAATTGCACGCGCAAGAGGTTGGAGGAAAGGGAGCCCGCAGATCTCAAATTTAAGCTTAGCTTTCCTGCTAAAGGTTGCAATACTTGAAGGTTTGCTTGGGTTCATTTTATGGATGGTAAGCCAGCCAGAGTCGCCCCTCGGATGGCGTATGAATTTCACAATCAATCAATCAATCAATCACGATCAATAGAACTCAGCTCTTGAAAGCTACCTGGACATGTGGGCTGGAGCTTTTTCAAGTCATCCTCGACTTACAACCCTTTATGCTTAGTGACCATTTGAAGCTGCGACGCAACTTTAAAAAGGGACACGCACCTGTTTTTCACATTTAACGCCCTGTTTCCCCCACAATAAGACATCCCCTGATAATAAGCCCAATCGGGCTTTTGAGCACGTGGCAATAAGGCCAAGTGCTTATTTCAGGGTTTAAAAAAATATAAGACAAGGTCTTATTTTTAGGGAGACACAGTATCTATCATATCTATCTATCTATCTATCTATCTATCTATCTATCTATCTATCTATCTATCTATCTATCTATCTATTTTCTGAGGTTTTCGCGGGTGTTTGTATGTAGGTCTTTGGTTATTCAGTTCTTCTCCCGCGTAAAATTGGAAGTATCTTGGCGACGTTTCGACGAAGTCTCATTCGTCATCTTCAGGCTGGTGTTCTCGGCTTCGTGCTTCCAGGAGCAATGATCTATCTATCTACCTACCTACCTACCTACCTACTTATTTATCTATCTATCTACTGTCTATCTTCTGTCTATATTATTCTCTCTCTCCCTCCCTCCCTCCCTCCCTCCCTCTCTCTCTCTCTCTCTCTCTCTCTCTCTCTCTCTCTCTCAATTCAGACCCTTGGCAACTGGCTCATATTTATGACCCCATAAATATTCACTTAACGACCAGGTTGCTAATTTAACAACTGCAGGGGTTTCGCTTAACAACGGTGGCAATGGGCCAAATCTCGCTTAATAGCTGCCTCGCTGAGCAACACAAATTTTGGGTCCAGTCGTGGTTGTGAGTCAAGGGGGGACCGCCTCTATTCCAGCCTTAATTTTAGGAAGTATTGTGCGGTTCAACCCCCCCCCCCCACAATTATTTGTAGGAAATGAGAAGCGGGGTGCATAAGGAAGACGGGGACTTCTGATAATGTTTCGATCGAATATGATAAAGGAAAGCCTCCCCCCTCCCCCCTTTTGAAATAAATAATATTTCAGTAAAGCGTGCGTTTTAAGATACCCATGTTGCAAGACCGTCGTTTAAATGCCAATAAACGGCCGAGCAGTCCAATTTTCTACTGGAAAATAAAACAAAAGCTCTGAATTTGAACGACGACCGGCTGAAGAATCCTGAGCCAGGGAGTTTGACTAAAAGATCTTCAAAGTCCCTTCCAACTCTCGTTATTCTGAATCGATAATGTGTGATTCACGAACCCTCGGCCTTTTACCCACTGTTACCAGGGATGTCTTCGCTGTGGATATTTTAATATTTAATGCCACAATTACTGTAGCAGTTTGCTATTTAATATTTACTGCGGACGGGAGTCTTGTTTCCCACGCTTTGCTGCCAGGGATTTCTTAATTATTATTATTATTGTTATCATCCTAAGAGCCTTGGTGGCGCAGCGGACTAAAGTGCTGTTAAAGTAGCACTTAGCTGCCAGCTGCCTGCAATTACTGCGAGTTTGAATCTCACCAGGCTCAAGGTTGTCTCAGCCTTCCATCCTTCCGAGGTAGGTAAAATGAGGACCCAGATTGAGAGGGCAATAAACTGCCTTTGTATTAAAAAAAAAGTACACTGTTTGGGGGGGCCGAAAGCCCTACTAAGCAGGTATATATAAAAGTATGAAAGTATTGCTTAACACATTGTAAGCCGCCTTGAGTCTCCGGAGAAGGGCGCATATAAATCGAAGAAAAAGAAAGAAAGAGAGAGAGAGAGAGAGAGAAAGAAAGATTGATTTGTCGGGAGCGGCTGCAAACCAGCTCCGATCAGGCGCTAGAACAATTAATTAATTAAAGCAGGCCATTTTTGCAAGATAATTTAAAGTGTTTGGGGCATCGCCTAGCAAACCTCGCTGAACTTCGTGACGGCAGCCTGAGAATTTAATGCGGACGTCAACCCAGCCAAAAAAGAAGAAGAAGAAGAAAAAAGAGGGGGCGGAAGAGGGAAAAAGAGGCTTGCTTTCTTATAATTTTTTTTTTTAAGTCAAATGTCACTGCGATCAGGAGTCAAGAAAGCATGAACCGGCTCGGCAGACATTACTGGAAACCCATCTGAGCGTGCAAAACATTTTCGGCGTATTGACGGAAAACTGACACTAATTCCTTTAGAGGAAGAAATTGAAAAGAAAACGTATCCTATCCTGAACTCTGTGACTGGTAAATGGGATTTTAAGAGAAACGGACTATTCATGGTATATTAAACAGCCTTTTCCCCCCCCCTGAAGTAGGCTGTGTTTACCGTTACCGATATATTTTTGGCAGGGGGGACTCATGTCACCTCTGAAAGCACGGGGGGTGGGGGGGAAAGAAAATTAATAAGCATTTTAAACTGCAGGTAGTCCTTGACTTATGACCCATAGCTGAGGCCAACATTTCTGTTGCTAAGCGAGACAGTTGTTAAGTGAGTTTTGCCCCATTTGACAATCTTTCTGGACACAGCTGTTAAGTCAGTCGCTACAGTGGAGAAGGGAAGGGAAGGGAAGGAAAGGAAGGAAATGGGAATGGGAATGGGAATGGGAAGGGGAAGGGAAGGGAAGGGAAGGGAAAGGAAAGGAAAGGAAAGGAAAGGAAAGGAAAGGAAAGGAAAGGAGGAAAGGGGAAGGGGAAGGAAAGAAGGAAATGGGAAGGAAAAGGAAAGGGAAGGAAAAGAAAAGAGTTAGAATTAGAATTAGAATTAGATTTAGAATTAGAATTAGAACACAACATAATTAGAATTAAAATTGTATAATTAGAGGTATGAGTGCCGTCATAAATATGAGTTGGTCATCAAGCGTCTTGAATTTTGATCCCATGACCGTGGGGATGCTGAAACGGCACAAGTGTGAAAAATGGCCATGAGTCACCTCGTCGTAACTTCCAACAGTCGCTAAGCGAGTGGTTGGAAGTCAAGGAGTACTTGTATTATTATCTCATTCCTCCACGCTATAAAGAGTTGGAAGTCTACGTTTTTCTTTCTTTCTTTTTTTTCCTCTCCTTTTCCAGACCCTTCCTTCCCTTCTTTTTTTCCCTCCTCCCTCCTTTTCTCACTATTTCTTTTGCATTTTAGATCTTCATAAACATTAAAAAGCCAAAAGAATTTCCAACAAAACGGTATATATATCTATATATATATGTTCAGAGAAATCAGTTTTATTTTTCTGCCTTTAACCCAATACTGTGAAGGACTTTGCGATCCCCAGGGCTGATTTTGTGATGCTGTTGTTGAGTCAAATTTGACTCTGTTTTCCACAGTTTGGGAATAAATTAGGGAGGTTCTTAAACTGGGGGGGTGGGGGGTGTCTGGCTGTTTCAATCCTACAGAGAAAATCTACCTAACTAATGATTTACCTCTGAGCCAATTAAGGTAGGTTAGCTTTGGAGGGTCAGCATCTCGGTTTAATGTCCCGCATAATATTTTTTTTCTCTAACCTAAATGTCCTCCCCATCCTTGTTTGATGTCTTAAGATCTCGTCTTTTCCTCTTCAACCTACTTTACAAGAGCAATAACATCAATGCTCTTGTTCTCAAGAATGGAACGCACTTGGAATTCGGGGTCTCCGTGGCATATTTCATTGCGACGTTCGTTGACTGTACGTTAGGCCAACTTTCTCAGCTCCGGGCGACCGTTCTCATCCTTGTTGCATGTTGGCTGAAGATAGTTTGATGCAGTTTGACGCATCTTGAGGTTATGCCACACTGGACCAACGAATCAATGAATTTTTCATAAAAGTGCTTTTCAGGCACAATACAACCAGTTTAGTAATCTAGTTAGTCTAGAGAAAATAAGGAAATAGGGGTGAAATGATAGCAGTCTTCCAGTAATTGAGGGGCTGCCACAAAAAAAGAGGGGGTCAAATTATTCTCCAAAGCACCAGAAGGCAGGACAAAAAACAATGGCTGGAAACTGATCGAAGAGAGAAGCAACCCTGGAATTAAGGAGAAACTTCCTTAAGTTTCTTAAGAGGACCAGTGGAACGGCTTGCCACTAGAAGTTGTGGGTGCTCCATCCCTGGAGGTTTTTAAGAAGGAATTGGACAACCATTTGTCAGGAATGGTATCGCGTTTCCTGCCTGAGCAAGGGGTTGGACTAGAAGACCTCCAAGGTCCCGTCTATCTCTGTTATTCTGTAATTCTATAAACTCTTTGAAACCGCTTGCAGTACAATTGGCCACGTATGTATTTTAAAAAGCATTGCCGGAATACGTGCTTTTGAATCACCGGGCATTGCTGCCAAAGATCCTGGTTGCGTTCCAAGTCACATCGCGCTCCGTGCCACTTTTTAACGCTTTTGTTGTTTTAATTAAGAAATAAAAATAAAAATAAAAAATTGCCGGAGACGGACAGGAGGAGAACCTTGGGTTCTCCCACCTCAATGTTTGCCTCCTCCTCCTCCTCCTCCTCCTCCCTCCCTCTCTCCCTCCCTCCTCCTCCTTCTCCTCTTCCTCCTTCCTTCTTTTTCTTCCTCTTCCTCTTCCTCTTCTCCTCCTCCTCCTTCCTTCTTCTTCTTCCTCTTCCTTCTCCTTTTTTCTTCCTCCTCTTCTTCCTCTTCCTTCTCCTTTCTTCTTCCTCCTCCTCCTCCTCTTCTCCTCCTCCTCTTCCTCCTCCTCCCTTCTTCTTTTTCTTCCTCCTCCTCCTCTTCTTCCTCTTCCTTCTCCTTTCTTCTTCGTCTTCCTCCTCCTCCTCCCTTCTTCTTCTTTTTCTTCTTCTTCCTTCTCCTCTTCTTCCTCTTCTCCTTTCTTCTTCATCTTCCTCCTCCTCCTCTTCCTCTTCTCTTCCTCCTCCTCCTCCCTTCTTCTTCTTCTTCTTCTTCTTCTCCTCCTCCTCCTCCTCCTCCTCCTTTCTGAAAAACAATAAAAAAACATTTGAGTTTATATTATGGCGGGGTGTTTTGGGAGAGGAGAAGGGTGGCTGAGTTTCATGCGCGTGAGTTTTAAAATGAACAGCATGTATCCTACAAACTGCGTGGGAGAAATGTGCTTTCCACGGCGCCTGAGCTGCTAAACATAACGCTAACACTAGATCGCTGGATGAGATCCAGTTTTCAAAGCAGGTCAGGCTTGAGAACGGAGCCATCTGTCCGGTGTGAAAAACTCAAAACCACCAGCGCAGGGAAGGTGTCGGTTGCCTGCAATCAATTTATGGATGCAGAGGCTGCCGCCTTGTGCGGCCTTCACACGCTTTGGGCCCGTGAAGGAAGGATGGGGAATGGGGCATTTCTACAGAAATGCCTCGGTAAGGCCAGGCGTGGGATACGGTACACAGTTATGGTCGCCATAATATAAAGGAGGTGTGGAGGCTCTAGAAAGAGTGGAGAGAAGAGCAACCAAGACAATTAGGGGCTAATAAAAGCATGCGAAAAATGGTTGCAGGAATTGGGGATGCCTGAGCAGGGGGTTGGAGTAGAAGACCTCCAAGGTTACTTCCAACATTGTTCTATTTCTGTTCTATCTTCCCTACTCTACTCTACTCTACTCTACTCTACTCTATCCCATCTCATCCCATCCCATCCCATATTCCATTCCATTCCTTTCTCTACTGTACTGTACTGTACTGTACTCTTATTCTATTCTATTCTATTCTATTCTATTCTATTCTATTCTATTCTATTCTATTCTATTCTATTCTATTCTATTCTATTCTATTCTCTACTCTACTCTACTCTACTCTACTCTACTCTACTCTACTCTTCACTCTAATCTAATCTAATCTAATCTAATCTAATCTAATCTAATCTATCCCATCCCATCCCATCCCATCTTCCATTCCATTCCATTCCATTCCATTCCATTCTCTATTCTATCCCATCCTAGTCTATCCCATTCCACAATCCCTTCTATTCTATTCTATTTCTAACTTCTTCTTTTATGCATAATGCAGATTGTTGAGTCACTACACTCACTAATGTGTGTGTTGCTTTTGTAGCTACGTAGATGACGTGATCAATCGCATTGATCGAATGTTTCCGGAGATGTCTATTCACCTGTCTCGGCCCAACGGGACTTCTGCCATGTTGCTGGTGAGTTAAAACTTCATTGTTTGTTGTTCTTATTGTTATTGTTGCTTCTGCTCTTGTTGTTTATAAAGCTTTGCAGCCTGATGGCATTTTTGAAAACATTGCTTCAAAATGTGCAGGGCTGTTTCTTCCTTTTAAAAGGAAGAAAGAGCTGCGATCACACATTGCTCCTAGAAGCACAAAGCTGAAAACACCAGCCTGAAGATGATGAATCAGACCTCATCAAAACGTCACCAAGACACTTCCAATTTTACGTGGGAGAAAACCCGAGGTCCAAAATTTTCTGCAGTCAAGGGAGACATTTGTTAAGTGAGTTTCGCCCCGTTTTACGAGGTTTGCTGACACCGTTGTTCAGGGAATCCCTGCAGCGGTTAAATCAGTAACGCGATTGTTAAGTGAACCGGGCTTCCCTCAATGGTTTTGCTTGTTGGAAGGTCAGAAAAGGGAATTGCATAATCCAAAGGCAATGCAACCGTCATAAGTACGAGCCAGTTGCTAAGCATCTGAATTTTTGATCACATGACCACAGGGATGGTTGTAATGGTCGTAAGCGTGAACAATGGTCATCACGTAAGTCACTTTTTTTTTGTATCTTTGAATGGCCATTAAACGAACTGTTGTAAACCGAGGCCTCCTTTTGGAAAGAAATGAAATAATAAACAATGTTTAATCAAACAAAAATGCCTATTTAGGTCTTATTTATTTTCAACTCAAGGCCGTTTCCAGGAATGTTTGCAACAGGTGATGTCTAGACTGCCTTTTTTGAAAAAGTCCATTTTTTTCCCCTCTCTCTTCAATATATGTGAAAAAAGCTGAAAACTTACGGTAATTCTCACATTTCCCAAATCTCATTGATGCAAAGATTTCTCTTGTGTGGCCAGTTTTAAAAACAAAAGAGATTTCTTTTTTTCCTTTCTCAAGAAAACCATTGGCAGGTTACTATCTCGGGGAGAAGTTACATCATAGAAATCTATTCTAGTTTGAAGTAACTTTTAGATAAGGAAGAATCTGCAGAATCTGCAGTAACTTTTGTCATCTGTATTGATTCTGGTTTCTATACTTCTCTTGTAGACTGAGAGGTACGTTGGAAAACAGTACAGTTTTTACACGTTTCTGTTGATTATTGTGATTCATATAGAATTCTTTATTGGCCAAGTGTGATTGGCCAGACAAGGAATTTGTCTTTGGTGCATACGCTCTCGGTGTGCATAAAGAAAAACCAAAATATATTCGTCAAGAATCGTAAGATACAACACTTAGTCATAGGATACTAATTAGCAATCAAATCATACTAGGAAACAATAAAAGCAATATAAGTTGTAAAGATATAAGCAACACGGATAGAGCCATAAGTGGGAAGAGATAGGTACTAGGAAGGATGAGAAAAAGAATAGTAATACTGTCTTAGTAAATTATTTTTCCCTCCCTCCCTCCCTCCCTCCCTTCCTTCCTTCCTCCCTTCCTTCCTTCTTTCCTCCCTCTCTCCCTCCCTCCCTCCCTGCCTTTCTCCCTCCCTCCCTCCCTCCTTCCCTGCCTGCCTTCCTTCCTTCTTTCTTTCCTTCCTTCCTCCCTCCCTCCCTCCTTCCTTCCTCCTTCCCTCTTTCCCTCTCTCCTTCCCTTCCTTCCTTTCTCCCTCTCTCCCTCCCTCCTTCCCTTCCTTCCTTCCTTCCTTCCTTTCTCCCTCTCTCCCTCCCTCCTTCCCTTCCTTCCTTCCTCCTTCCCTCTTTCCCTCTCTCCTTCCCTCCCTGCCTCCCACCCTCCTTCCCTTCTTCCCTTCCTTCCTTTCTCCCTCTCTCCCTCCCTCCTTCTCTTCCTTCCTTCCTTTCTCCCTCTCTCCCTCCCTCCTTCCCTTCCTTCCTTCCTCCCTTCCTTCCTTCCTCCTTCCCTCTTTCCCTCTCTCCTTCCCTCCCTGCCTCCCACCCTCCTTCCCTTCTTGCCTTCCTCCCTCTCTCCCTCCTTCCCTCCCTCCCTCCCTCCCTCCCTCCCTCCCTTCCTTCCTTCCTCCCTCTCTCCCTCCCTCCTTCCCTCCCTGCCTTCCTCCCTTCCTTCCTTCTTTCCTCCCTCTCTCCCTCCCTCCCTCCCTTCCCTCCTGACCTCCAAATTCACCTTGAAAGGTTGATCTGTTTTGAAACGGTCAGAGATCAAACCAAAGCATTTCCACCCCACTCCCCTCTAGATTCTTCTTGGGCATCTCTTCTGCCCTTGCTCTGCTTTCTCTCCCGTCCTTGGATTTCATTCCCGGTTAATTATGTATTTTGCTTTGTCTTTTATTTATAAGATACTGTTTATCGAAGGGTAGCGTATAAATTCTTAAGTTAAACCGAATGTGACCTGACTTCCAATTTTCCTTCACTCCGGGGCTACATAAATAGAAGTAGTTGCAATGTGATTTGGTTTCTCCACCCCCACCACCAAAGGTTGTATTGGAAGAAACCTGCACTTTTACAAGAGCTAAAAATGACAAGCTGTAAAAAAAAAAAATTTTTTTTTTGAAGAGATTTCTTAAACTTGCAGAAGCGGAATGATGGGGACTTTTAGCCCAAATTCACCAGAAAGACCATAAATTGCCCCGTCTTCTAATACGAGGTCTCGAAGAGAACTTCAGCCAACTCAGGAACCTACCACAATTTTAAAACTGAATTTTCTATAGTTGCCTATTAACCTTTTCCTGCCTGATAATTTGCTGAATCAGCACTCGCGTGTACAAGTACAATGTACGATTAGTGACTGTTTGAACTTACACTGGCACTGGAAAAAAAATGGCTGTTTTTCACACTTACGGCTATGGCAGCAGCCCCTCCCGTGATCACGTGATTAAAATGCAGACACTTGGCAACTGGCATGCATTTATGACGGTTGTAGTGTCCCAGGGGCATGTGATACCCTTTTGCAACCTTCTGACAAGCAAAGGGAGGGGAAAGGGAAAGGGAAAGGGAGGGAAGGGAAGGGAAGGGAAGGGAAGGGAAGGGAAGAAGGAAGGGAGGAAAGAGAAAAGAAGAGAAGAGAAGAGAAGATTGAAGGGAAGGGAAGGGAAGGAAGAGAGGAAAGAGAAGAGAAAAGGGAAGGGAGGGGAAAGGAAGAGAGGGAAGGGAAGGGTGAAGGGAATGAAAGAAGAAAGGAAAGGAAAGAAGGAAGGGAGGAAAGAGAAGAGAAGATGGAAGGGAAGGAAAGGAAAGGAAAGGAAAGAAGGAAGGGAGGAAAGAGAAGAGAAGATGGAAGAGAAGGGAAGGGAAGGTAGAAGGGAATGAAAGAAGAAAGGAAAGGAAAGGGAAGCTAGAGAAGAAAGGGGAAAGGAAAGGAAAGGAAAGGAAAGGAAAGGAAAGGAAAGCTAGGGAGGGAATTGAAGGGAGAAGGGAATGAAAAAAGGAAGAGAGGAGAGGAAAGGAAAGCTAGAGAAGGAAAGGGAAGGGAGTTCTAGTTCCACCTTAGGCATGAAAGTCAACTGGATGACTTTGGGTCAATCACCAGGAGACGATGAATTCTAGTCCCGCCTTAGCCATGAAAGGCAACTGGATGACCTTGAGCCAGTCGCGCTCTCTCCGCCCAACCCACCTCACAGGGTTGTTGTGGGGGTAAATAGGTAGAAGAAGGTATGTCGGAGGTGTTTGCCCCTGTGAGTTGTTTGCCAGCTTGCCTTCCTACCTGGCATTATCTGCAGCCGAATGCCAAGGGGGAATAGCCACGTGAGAATGTGGTCTCATCACCTGGGTTTTTTTTAATATCAAGGAAATCACTCCGAGCTCTTGATTGATGTTGACTTTCCAGCAGGCAATTAAGCCAGATTAATGAAAGGTAAATTCCAACCTCTCCATATTTTTCCCTCCCCCCACCCCCAAAAAAAGAGGGAAGAAAGAAATCCCTTGTAGAAGGGCCTAATTAGCATGTTTGTTTGTTTAAACCGCTAATGGCTTAATTGCAGCCTATCCTGCTATTTACAAATAGGCGTCATTAGAAGAGAGCGGGTTGGCTTGATCTAAGGGATAGTGTAAAGCTGGTCACGGCGGCTGAGGAAGGAGGAGGGAGAATGATTAGAAAAATAACTAGGAAGAAAAAAAGATGGCTTTTTATTCCGGCTGTTGATTACCCAAATAGGATTTTCAGCCAATTAAGAGGACATAGCGAATACAATTTTAGCCGCTGTTAAAACATTCACAATTAAATATCTCAGTTCTTTATTGTATGTTTCTGGTAAAAGTCAGTGTGTTTCTTTGTCGTTTTTGTATTGGCTAAAAATTGGAAAAAAAAGAGAAAATACCTACGGAAGATGAAGTTATCAAGAAAGTTATGGAATGTGCTTCAAATTGACATTTGAAATTAGAGAACAGGAAGATAAACGATATTACATGATATGGGATTTATTTTATCAGTGGCTAGATAATAAAGCATGGGAATGAGGTGTGAAATATGAAATAAATGTAATAATAAAATATATGAAACGGGTTTTTTCATGGGATACATGCCATTGTTAAAATAAATGTTAAATGAGAATAATAACACAAAAAGATAATAAACTGACAAATAGGAGAAATTAAATAACTTGTAAATTTTGAGGAAAAAAAGGACATAGCAGAAAAGAAAAGGGGGGGAATAAATAAATATATAAATAAATAAATAAAAAATAATAAATAAATAAATAAATAAATAAACAAACAAACAAACAAACAAACAAACAGCTCAAATGGTTTTTGCAAGATTTAAACTGCTATCTTCTTTGGGGTAGCCAGCCCAGAGCTGGGGAGCTCAGGGAGATTTGGAGATTTCTGAAGCCAACAAGAGCCAGTCACCCAGTACTGGTAATCTAATAAGTGAGTCCAGCTTCTCGTTAGAAGGTCGCAAAAGGGGGAAATCATGTGACCCCGTCATAAATAGGAGCCAGTGGCCGAGGGTCCGAATTTGGTCATAAGCAGGGGTGGGATTCTACCAGTTTATAAACCGGAAGGATCCCACCACTGGTTGGTAAGAGTGAAAAACAGTCATAAATCACTTTTTTCAATGCTGTCATAACTTTAGTCACTAAACAAATGCTTGTAAGTTGAGGACTATACCTGGCTTAGGCTTAGAGGAAGAAGTTCAAACTAATGGATGTCCAGGATGCGAGGGGTCTGTAGATATTTTCCCAGCCCTCTTTTTGACTCGTCCTCCATATTCAGGTCCTCCATGGAAGGCAAGTTGGTAGCCATTGTTTTTTCTGCAGTTCTCATTATCCGCTGAAGTCGGAGTCTGTCCTGTTGGGTTGCAGAGCCAAACCAGACAGTTACAGAGGTGGCGATGACAGACTTCTGTTCCAGAGGTGGTTTTGTCACCTCATAATCCAGGAAGACGTTGGCTAGTTTAAACATTTTATTGTTATTTTTTTTATTTTTTCAGAAAGAGAGCAAAATTTCGGAGAATTTGCAAGTTCATGAGATTTCCATTACTGGAAAAACATTCCGATTCTAATGTTCGTTTGGTTAAAATATTCATAGCTGTTACAACAAAAATGTTTTCTGAGTAAGGTTTCAGGTTTCTGTGAATATAATGTTTAAGGCAGACTAATTGCATTACATTGATTTACCCTCCCGTTAATCAAATATTTTTAATTCAACAACTTTCAGCTATTGGAAAAACCACCGATCCTTATTTAGCACGTGGAATTAACAAGGCGTACTCTTTTCCAGACTTGTTTGCTAAATAGAATTTAAATGACATGCTAAATTACTTTCCCCATCAATTGAAAGCAACTGAAAGCAAAATTCGAGAATTTTGTTACGGCTACGTATTTCCCTCTTACAGTTAAATAAACACTTTGTAGAACCTTGAGAGTCCTGCTGAACGAAACAAATATCGATATATTTGATATTATGAATATCAAATTTGATATTCATAATATCAAATATTTTAAGTTTTATTTTTGGAAAGAGACGACCAACAGTATGGTGGATAAACTCAATTATAGTGGTGATGAATGCAACATTAGAAGACCTGACGTATCAAGTTGGGAATGGATTTACATCTGTGGTTGCTAAGAGCGAACCCTGATTTAATAACACATAATCAAACAGTGAAAGCAACAGATCTAACTTCCTGGAAAAGATTCAAAATGTTGGGAATGTTAGAAGGAATTAAAAGAAGAGGACAACTTGCAGAAGGGCTCAGTTACAGTACTTACAGGTAAACGTTGAAAGATCTGAAGGACTAAGTTGGAGACATATCGTCCTGGAGAAGATCTGCCTGTCTGGTCACCAAGGATTGATCCTGAATTTGACGGTATCTGATCAGTCAATTAATAAAGTTTAGTTTACTTTATCGTCATTGTACCTCGTACAACGAAATTAAATGCCATCTTCAGTGTACATCATACATAAGAAAAGTATAAAAATAAAACAAGAACACACATCCTTCACATTCAATACGGTTATATATTTGTGTGTGTGTATAATTTATATTTGCTGATAAAGAAATCAAGGGAGACTAGTATAGATCTACTTCAAGCTATTTAGCTCTCATCAGCTAGCCATACCCTTACTCAGATTCGAACTTGGGCTGCCTGCATATTAGGCAAAGGTGGATAGACCTTGGTGATGGAGACATCATTGGAAGCTCTGGAGGACCAAGTTGGAGAAAGGTCCTTCTGGAGAAAGTCTATGTGGTTACTAAAATTGACCCTGACTTGATGATACCTAATCAGTCCGTGAATCAATAGCACAAAAGAGAAGACAAGGATAACCAGCAGCAAGATGGATGGACGTTGACGATGGGGGCACCATCGGAAGACGTGGAAGACCAAGTTGGGGACAGATCCTCCTGGAGAAAATCTATCTATGCAGTCACTGACTTGACACCGACTTAACGGTACCTAATTAGTCATCTAATCGATTGGGTGAGAGAGAAGATGATGCAGCAAGATGGAGGGTCAACCGTTGGAAGATCTGAAGGGCCAGGTCAGAGACAGAATCTACCGGAGAAAACCTATCTATGTGGTCACTAAGAGTTGACACTGATGTGATGGTATCTAATCAATCAACGAATGGGAAGGAAGAGGAGGATGATCAGAAACAAGATGGATGGACTCAGTTAAGAGTGAGGATGAGGGCAAAATTTTGAAGACATGAAAGGACCAGGTTGAGGACAGATCATCACGAAGAAAATCTGTGCAGTTGCTAAGAGTCGATAAAAACTGAACAGAATAACTTGTAGGTCATCTAGTCTAACTTGAAGGCAGTTCTTTGTTACAAGGGAAATTAATGTTTAATTGTCTCAAAAGGTGGTAATAAAGGTTTGGAGCCAGCTTAAATCCTCCATGCAGTCAGCTGGATGCAAAAATCATGAACTGCTTTCCATTTTTGTGTCTAAGTACGAGATCCTGGTTTTTAAAACGTTAATGTTGGTGGTATAAAACTAAAAAAATGTGGGTTCCCCCCCCTCAATCTGTCTTGCTTGTCTCTTTTATTTCATTGTACTTATCAGTATTCACACCAGGCAATTCCAATCTCATTAACTCAAATGACAGTGCAACTTTGCTTAGAAAGGACCTGTTCTTTTTTCCCCTAAATTCCACATCCTTTGGGAAATTTTTGCGATGCCAATTTATTTTTGTCTTTGTTTTTATTTTTATTATTATTATTATTATTTTGTCGGCGAGTATTTAAGGATAAGACTGAAGCAATCGCCTTTTGTCCTCTAAAATCATCCAGGAGCTTTAGATCTGGCCAGCGAGCACATTAGCACGACAGTATTTAAAAACAAGCTAGGAATGTAGCATAATAGAAGGTTGCATGTTGGCTTAACGTGCCGCTGTTCCATTTTCGGCTCCAAGAAACCTGGGGCGTTTGCCCTCCCCCGTTCATATTAATTTAATTTTAGAACGAGCTAGCAGATGTATTGATTTGAATTTTTAAAAAAATTACATCAAGGTCGACTTGGAACATATCCTACAGGCGACATATTAAAAAGCCAAGTATTGTGTCTATTAACGTATCGATAGAAATAACTGAAATTTAATGAGGGGGGCTCGGATTTATTATATATATATAAAAAGTCTGTATAATGCAGTTTAAGCAATGCCGAATAAATAGAATAGCACTAGCATTTAGCCTTTAGACTTATATACCACTTCGCAGTGCTTTTACAACCCCTCTCTTAAGCGGTTTACAGAGTCAGCCTCTTGCCCCCAACAATCTGGGTCCTCATTTGACCCACTACAAGGGTAAGAAGGCTGAGTCAACTTTGAGCCATTCAGGATCGAACTGCTGGCAGTGAGCAGAATCAGCCAGCAATACTGCATTCTAACCCCTGCGCCACCACAATGGTATAGATATTTAGATTCCGGTGATAGTCCTACCCCACCAAAGTTTCATTCCTCGTTAAGAATCTCTAGATCTATTGTTGTTGTTTATAGCTGAGAACATCGCACTCCATCCAAATCAAAGCCCCCTTCATTCATAATAAATAAATAAAAGTCATTCAGTAAGAGGGTCAACCCAACCTAACTTGACCTGCCTGATTTTCTGGGTTGGGTTTTGTCAGCTTTGGCGAATTCACTGGTCCTGAAGTCTCCTTGCTACCTGGGAGCAGAGGACTCTAAATACCAGCTACAGAGGAACCATAGTAGATTAATAGAAGTTATTTTTTTTTAATTTTCATCTCCTGCTTGATCCTTTTGTTCCCAAGAGGCAATTAGACTTTCTTGGTTTTTCTTTGAAGAACCAAAGCCGATGGGAGAATTTGAGTTCCCTTCTTGACCGTGGGATTCACTTAACAATTGCAATGGTTTGATTAACAACTGCCTTGCCCGGCCGCGGGAATTCTGGTCCTAACGATAGTCGTAAGACGAGGACTCCCTCGGATTGGATAACCTGCTTCGTTCTCTGTATTTGCATGGTCCCAATTCCCTTTTTCTGTTTTTTTTTTTTTTTTTGTCTTCCCGAAGGTAACTTTGGGAAAAGTATTAAAAGTTATAGTCGTGATGAGAAGCCTCTTCATCGACCGGACGATAGTCAAAGGTTTTCATGAAAATGTCTACACGGAAGACGGCAAGGTAAGCGTCCCTTTTGCATCTCAAATGGGGGGGGGGGGGAAGTAATGAGTTCTGGGGGGTGTGGGTCGCTCCCTGTTTACATACAGTAGATCTGAGCTCGGCTCTTTCCTTGCAGACCCAAAAGATGCATTTTCAGACGGCAACTCGACTTTCTTCTTCTTTTTTTTTTCTTTGAAGATGTTTTGCTTCTCATCCAGGAAGCTTCTCCAGCTCTGACTGGATGGTGGGGAACGGAAGGATTGATGCTCCTTGAAGAAAACTGGTCGTTTGCATCCTTTGAGAGGGTCCTTGCCGCCCCTTGGAGGTTTTTCTGTGTCCTCAGGGTCACCTGAGGGATGCAAATGGTTCCTGTAGTCTTCAGTTTTCCCTCTGGAAATCCATTCCACACCATTCAAAAGAGTCTTTATCCCAAATTGTATAGCTAAAAATCTGTAGAGATTCTCAGTCATCCAGGCCATAGTTGTCCCAAAGCGGGGAGACTTTTTTTCTTCCAGGCGTTTCATCACCCAGTCAGGTAACATCTTCAGTGCTGGGGAGAGTGAGTTGCTCCCTGTTTATAGATGGCAGCTCTGAGCTGGGTTCTTTTCTTGTGGGCGTTTCATGACCCAGCTGGGTAACATCCTCAGGGCTACAAGCCAGTGGGGTCTGCATAATGGAGGACAGAGAGAGGGAGGAGGACCGTGGGGTCCTTGGTGCTCTCTCTGAGCTTGGTTGTTTTGCAGACGTTTCGTTACCAAACTAGGCAGCGGAATCAGCGTTGATGATCCCTAGTTTGGTAATGAAACACAGTCCTCCTCCTCCTCCACAAATCCCACTTCCTTCTAGCACTGATGATGCTACCTAGTTGGGTCATGGAACGTCTGCAAGAAAACAACCAAGCTCGGAGATATCCTCCTCCTCCTCCTCCTGCTCCTCCTCCTGCTCCTCTTCTTCTTCTTCCTCCTCCTCCTCCTCCTCTTCTTCCTCCTCCTCCTCCTCTTCTTCTTCCTCCTGCTGCTCCTCCTCCTGCTCCTCCTCCTGCTCCTGCTCCTCCTGCTCCTCTTCTTCTTCTTCCTCCTCTTCCTCTTCCTCCTCCTCCTCCTCCTCTTCTTCTTCCTCCTCCTCTTCTCCTCCTCCTCCTCTTCCTTCTCCTCCTCCTCTTCCTCCTCCTCCTCCTCTTCTTCCTCCTCCTCCTCCTCTTCTTCCTCCTCCTCCTCCTCCTTCGTCTCCTCCTTCTTCTCCTCCTCCTCCTCCTCCTCCCCACCCCAAACTCCTCTCCCTTCTAGCACTGATGATGCAACCTAATTGGGTCATGAAAGGTTTGCATGAACCGTGATGGCTCAAAACGACCCCCTGAAGCCCAAGGAACACGGTGACAAGCCCGCGTTGCAACTCTTCTCTTCTGTCCTTTCCAGACTTTCCTCCCACCCAAAGGCATCCCTTCCTTTATTCACCTGTTTAACGTCAGCAACCTTGAGACGCATCCAGTTGGTCCCTTTCCTGGCCAAACCCCCCCCCCCCCCGCCCACCGTGGCTTTCTCCCGATCCCTTCCACACTACCTCCCCTCCCAGAACTCACCATAACTTGGCAAACAAGCTCAAGACTTATTTTATTCCTTTTATTTATTAAATTTGTTTGCGGCCCGTCTCGCCAGGAGGTAACACCTGGCCCGACACACCTCCAGGTTTGCGCCAGGTAGATAGGACTCACGGCTCCGTTAACCCACCTGGGCTATGTTAATGCTCTGCCTTCGTTAATTACCGCGTATCAATAAGCAAAGGAAGCTTTTGTGCCTTCCAGCGAGAAGGCCTCGCTTGTATCAAAGGCAGAGCTTCAAAGGTAGGCAGAGCTGTCTCCCAAGTAGTTTCTGATCCCTGTATTCTTTCCACTTCAAAGCTGAGCTGTATGTTGTGTTTGGGTGAAGGGAAGGGTGGCGGGGAGGGAGGGAGGGAGGGAAGGACGGAGGGGGCCCTCCCCCGCCGAATCGGATTCCTCTAATATGTGTTGGCACCGGCTCTGTTTGATATTAGATGCAGGGAACATTTTGATTGGTGATCGCCTTTGAAATCGTTCGGACGACCTTCAGAGAGCGGCCCCTGGTTGCTTGCTCCAGGGATGGGTGTCGGGGAGAGCCGGGTGCACGGAAGAGAAAGAGAGAGGGAGAGAAAGGGAGAAAGAAAAGAGAAAGAGAGGGAAGAGAGAAAGAGGGAGAAAAAGAGAAAGAAAGAGGGAGAGGAAGGGAGAGAGGAAGAAAGAGAAAGAGGGAAGAGAGAGATAGAGAAAAAGAAAGAAAAAAGAAAGGAAGAGAGAGCAGGGGAGAGAGAGAAGAGAGGGAGAGAGAGAAAGAGGGAAAAGAGAACAGAAAGGAGAGGATGAGCTGGAAAAAGGGAGAGAGAAAAAAGAGGGAGAGGATGAGAGAGAGGAGGGAAAAGAGAGGGAGAGGGGAAGAGAGGGAGAGAGAAAGAGAAAAGGGGAA